>JACXSJ010000859.1:78237-109203 GCA_014851325.1 Pentalonia nigronervosa | reverse complement strand
TCAATGATATGTGTATGAGGGTTGCAAATTTAATATAAGAAATAAGTACTTAAGACATCTCAATTTTAAAATTTCAAAATTAATCTAGACGAATCTTGAAATTATACCAAACTTACAGTGAATATCTAGCGAGAGACAAAGATTGAACTCCTGTCAGAAAGAAAACTTTTTAGATTATTTTATAAGTTTTTAATAACCCTAGAGTTTAAAATATTCACTGTGGGGATTTTTATAACTGAATATGAGAATTTGCAATTTTAATTACGTATGAACCTAAATATTATACAAAACTCGTGTGTTTTAGTATTATAATTATAATGCATATTTATGATCCAAAAAAAAAAAAAAATTAAAACACATTTCATAAATATAAATATACAATTACACTCTTAAAATTATAAATAACTTGTCAAAACAATTTTGTGTATCTGACATCATATTTTAGAACAGAAAAGTTGAATCAAGTTCATCATTGAAAATGATTTCTGGTTGAAGATTTTATTTTTGCGGTACAATAGGTTTGGGGGTTAAAAATAACCAGTAATTTTTTTAATAATTGGAAAAATCTAATAAAAAATTTCAGAAAAATAGGCATGTTTACAAAACATACGATTTCAAAAAATTTAATTTAATTTTTTTTATAATTTGTTTAAAAAAATAACTATACAATTTTAAATTTTCATAAATAATTTAGATACGCATTTTCTATACATGGGTAATATTTTGGATATTTAGTGCTATTTAAAATGTATAAATTAACATTTGAATTCTTTAAAAAATTATTTTTTTTTTTAGTTATATTGATAAATTTGTTGTTTTCGCGTCAAAAAGCTTGACAACTTAATACACGAATATCTTTTAACCGTTTTTATATTGTAATATTTGATAATCGTTTTCTTTGTTATTTTTTGTAATCTATATTATTTATATAAGTAATTATAAAATTAAAATCCAATCAAATGATCATTATAATCACAAAAGGTTAACTTAAATAAAAATAAATTGTACATATATAATTTATATATAATTTCATCAATAATTATCGTATATAATTCTGAAAAAATCTCATATGTTATAAATTGTAGTTGTACAAAGTATTTTCGTCCCTACGAATGTTCATGATAGTTACGTATTCTGGTATACAATTAAGTGTCTTGCTATTGAAACTTTTTTTATCTGATTTTTTCATTTTATTTCCTTGTCCACAAATGGCCATATTCTATTTTTTTTTGTGTGTGTACTACAACTAGTACTAAAAATAATTTTTTTTAATAATTGTGTTAGCTGAAAATGTAGATACGATATTAAAAAGTAAATCATAAAAAGTTACCTTTTAAAATTACTTAATGTGTTTTTTTTTACTGACATACTACCATACGTGTTCTTATCATAGTTATTATTAATAATATCTATACTTACATAACATTTATATGTGCCAATATTTTTTTCACTCAACGTCTGTATATATATATGCATTAGAACAGTAAATATTTAACCAACATAATTTAAAGAACAATACATTTATACATATATACAATAACACACACACACACATATATATATATATATATATATATATATTGTATAAAATATAATATAATATAATATAATGCATTTAAGTAATGACATAAGCGTTCTCTGAGGAAATGATAAACGTCACGACTATCATTTGTCTGATTTACTACTTATGGTCTGTGAATAATAAATACATATACCTATTAATAATCGTTGTAAACCACGATTTGTAGTCAAGGTGTTACGGTTTTATATTTTAGGTGTATACCATACTTTAAAAAAATCATCCCTCATGCGAATTCATTTGATACCCTGTCAAGCCCAATCTGATTAACATTTTTTTGAAGAACTACCAATGTTTGCTAAACACGTTCAAGAAGCCATTTTTCACCTTTAATCTCCAGTGAATTTCCTCAAAATAATGCCCATTGAAAGTATAACAACAAATAAAAATTAGCGTGCTTTACTCGTAGGTATTATGTGGAAAAAACTATATTTTCGTTTTTGTGGTAAATATAATATAGATGAAAGATTCTCAACCTGGGAATTACAATACATTTGGTTGTGACAAGTTGATTATTTAGAGCAACCAACAGATAAAATAACCTGTGCACATAAAAAAAAACATTTAAATGTTTCATGAAAAAAATCAAGTTTTAATTAGTGGTTTATCACATTCTCTTTTAACTTTTTTTCAGATGAGAATCACATGAACCATATTTCTATTGTGATCGATATATTCTAATCATATAGCATATGGTTTTAAATATTAGTTACATTAAAGTAATGATGAAAAACAATATAATAACTAAATAGAACAAAATAATAAATAAGTAGTTATAAATTTACGACTTGTCTTTAAAAACTTTTGGCTTTATTTTAATTGGAATTATAAAAAATAAATTAGTTAATATTAATGAACCACTGAATTAATGGTCAGTGAAGCATTTCTTTATAATTACGCATACTTAATTATTAAAACTCATAACTATAAATAAGTAAGAAGAATAATAAATTATTTTTTATATAAACGTTTAATTTGGCTGTTATAAAATAAATATATTCATTCACTTAAAATTGTTTGTTCTATATAGAAGTATAGAATGACTTAAATAGTATTGCAACTATAATTAAGAATTTATAGTATATTTTTTTTTTTTTTATAAATAAAGGATTTTTAAAATAATCATTACCTAATACATTGGACCATAAATTACAAAGTTACAATAGAAATGGTTTAATTTACGAAATAATAAACTCAAAGAGATCAAGTAGTCCATATTGAAGTGTCCCCAACCAGCCATAACATACGGAAGACACGTGGTGCGTTCGCCGCAAGTGTGTGTGTGTGTGTGCGCGCGTGCATGTGGTATTTAAGACAGACGACTTCGTGTAATTTATAAAAATCAATACTGCAACATCGCAGATACAATGTATAGTACATGTATTGATTAAATTTTTATATATTTAATCAACGGCACAAGTCTTATGAGTTTAGTATCTTAATAATAATATCGTATTTTCAATAATAATGGTCTGTAACAGTATCTATTAAACATTAAATATAAACGACTGAAAGTTAATTTAAATTATCATTATATAATTAAAAATATATAACACATTCACAGAAAAAAGTTGAATTGTTAGACGATGAATACTAACATTATTTCAATAAAATAAACTACACTATAATATTAAGCTATTTGAATTTCTTATTTAAAAGTATTTAATTATTTTTTTATTTACTGTATATCATTCTATACTCACTGTAGTTGGACAAAATGGAGCGTTTTTAAATAGATATATTTTGGAGCAACGAGGCACGCAGGTGTCACGACCGGAAATTAGAAAATAAATTAAAATAAATACAAACCTGTGACATTTGTACATTTTTCTAATTTTTGATAAATGTTGGAAAACTATACAAAAAAATACACAAAAACCTTTGTTTTTTTTTTCGTTCTAATTGAATTATTGTTACGTCAGTTCGATTTAATTGATTTTCAATCGCATAATAAACTGATAGAAACTTTAAACTTAATATTATGATGTTTTCTCAAGACCATCAAACGCAATTTGTTGTTCATTAATTTCATAAATCCCTAGAGAAAAAATGAGCCAAATAAGTCGGTTATACAATCTTATCAATGCATAAACAATCTTGTTAGGAGCAGTACTTATTCAGCGAATTCATAAATTTGATGATGTATGAGATTTTCAAACGACACAGTTAATGGCTTTTGAAATTTCTAACTAGAATTTAAAAATTAAACGCATGCAAATCTAGAACTAAGATTAAGCATTTTTTATTAAACCAAATAAATTTAAAATATAATATTTACGTTTTAAATTTACAGTATAAATGGTTTATTTATCTCCTATAAGTAAAATAAGTATTGGATATAGAGAGTTTTACAAAATTAACAAATCTTTGAAATACATTTTTACATATTTAAATTATTATTATTTTTACACTTATACATGTGATAAAGGCATGGCAATCATAATAATAATATAAATAAGTACTATATCAAGCCTTATGAATAACAATAACGATGTTATCGTTAAGAAAATATTAAACGTAACTTATATATTCAATAATAAAGTCATTTTCTCGTGGATTCCTGGCCATTGCGGAATCACTGTTAATGAAAGAGTGAACTTACTTGCCAAAGAAAAAAACAATAACCCACATCAACACCTCTAGAATACAAACTCAGATAAAGTTCTAAAAAAAATTATATACAACCTATTTAAAAATAAATGGCAAAATAAGTGGCTAAAAATAAGGTCCATTTCAATGCCATTCCCCCCACTTTTAAAATTTGAACTTTTGACCTAACCAAACGTTTGTACAGAAATATGCACCAAGTCCCGACGTCTGTACACAAAAAAATATGAAGATTATCTCTGAAACAAAAAATGGAAAACCTCCTTTTTCGAAATTTGAAATTTTGAAAGAGCCAAACGTTTGTGTATCGTTTGTACGAAATTTGCAATCGACGAGAATCCTAAATGTGTAAGCATGAGAGAGAGAGAGAGAGAGAGAGAGAGAGAAGGAGAGAGAAAACAAATAATGTGCTGATATGAACTTTATTGAGTTTAATTTATATTCCTCCCACTAAATCTTGGCCCCGACAAAGACACCATTTAAAAAATGTTATTATTTATAAAATATCAATTTGTACAATATAATTTAAGTATTAAACAAGCCAATGGTCTAGTTATCGAGGCTTTGACCTAATAAAAAAAATAAAATAATATTAATTAGGTAATTAATAATAATAAATGTAAATTTATAATTATTATTATAATATTATTCACAGCGAGAAAAATAATATATTTTTATTGGATAATTACTAAACAGAAAAATAACAAACAGTATATAAACAATATATATATATATATATATATAATATTACATTTAATAATATAGTATATAGATGAGCTGTAAAAATTTTAGATAATTTTAAATTTTTAAATATTTTTTTTTAATTCACTATGTAAGGAATTAAATAAGATAAGATTTAGATAATCCAGAAATTTTTGACCAAACAATGTGTATTTATAAGTTATAATAGTGGCATTATATGCCATTTATAATTCATGCAGCACCAATTACTCCTATTTAGAAACAAAAACATTTTTAAAAACAATTAATCTTAATTTTGGACACCCTTTATTTTAAATTTTTTGAAAATGTTTTCAATCCATAAGGTGCAGGATAGCATTTTAAATAAAACCGAATAATTTTGAGATAAGCGGCTGATACAACACACAATTAAACAAGATCGTCCACACTAAGCATATGAAAACAACTGAAAAATGTATAAACTATATAGGGTGTACATAAAAAGAACACGGAATACTTCATTTTTTACAAAATTATTACATACAGAAATAAAATGTATTATTTTATGACAGAAGTGATAGAGTAAAAAAAATATTAACTATACTCGTTTGTGCGCAATATTAAAATCAGATTATTGGCGAATACGGTGTCATTCAGGATATAGGCATATAAATATAACAATAGATATTATATTATATATTTTAATATTATAATAGATCACAAGGAAGAGTTTAATATAAGACATGAGAAAATGAAAAATAACGTTAACTGAACTGTGCAAAATGTAGTTGTTTAAGTTCCGATGTTGTTTGAAAAAATAACAAATTACCATTATAATACCTGTGCAAAGGTTAAAATTTTCGAAAAGTGACTTTAGACTTCTTTCATAATGCCTATATAAGGTAATACACAATAAAAATGTTGGATATTTTTTTTCTTTTCCTTACACCTAATAGCCTTTTGAATTGCACATACATTTATAATATGTATACAAAATAATTATTTATTATGTACAATTGTATTTTCAACAGTGAGTTTCAAAGTTTGCAATTCAATTTGAAACATCTAAATTTAAATTCAAATTCTATAAATTCATAAGTTTTGTGATCTCTTAAAGCGGTAGAAATTATATATTATTCGATAAATGTATTATTCGGCTAACAAGAATAAAAATATACCACAAGATACGCAGACCGGATGTTGAACACACGTTTGCTGCAGGGTAAAGCAAATGATATATTATTAAAAATATCGAAACCTATGATAAATCGTCAAATTTGTAAAGCCTTTAAGATGGCACTTTTTAATATTCCTTATTCAAAAGTCTGAAAATTGTTGGTAGTTTTTCCTTGTTTTCTTATGATGAAACTGTGCTTAGAAATTGAAAAAAATTAAAGATGATCTCTTCGCAAAGATCAAACCATATGAATAAACATAAACATAAAACCATCTTTTTACCCTAAATAGTATTCGCTTGTGTAGTAACGATGAAAAAAACCATAATTTTAAAACCAATAATGCATATACGATTTGTCAGTGACAATACACCATAATCGTTGTAATTTAATAAAGATATTATATTCACGTTTATCAGTTCTTTCAAAACGAAACACACATTGCAATTCTCTCATCAGTCCTTTCTTTTATTTTGTCTTATATTATATAATTTTTTTTCATCACCATTACGGAAATTTCATTACCACTATTGGCAAGTAGACTTTAACTGGCTAGTAGCCAGCTTGTTACTTCCATAATAACCAATTTCGGTTTTCTCCAGAAAATTGGACAAAAAACAGAATATTTTTTGATACGTAACAGACAATAAATAAAATAATATATCAAAATACCAACAGTACATTAAACAGTAGACAAAGAATAACGTCAATGGCCTTATTGCTCGTTTTAAACAGATCCTATGAGTATATTTATGTCATAGTTTCACTTCATATGGTTGAAACTAAATGAACTAGTATGTAACGATGACTTTCATTATTCATTATAATTTGATTAAACTTGAATATTTTCTAATTTAAATGTTTTCGAGTACCTATATTATATATTATTATTTTATAGAGGAAATTTATTTTATTAAGAAGAATACTATACCTAAAATAGTTGAAGACATAATATGATAGAATAATATTACATGTATTGTACAAATATTATAATATAATGATATGCTAGGATTTAAATCGTCTATAAAATTATTAATTTACAATTAAAATATTTGATTGGTTTTCTTTACTCAAGGCAATAAGTACATCAATTTATCGCATGATATATGATAAATGATAATATTATAATAAAACCATTAAATAAATTGCTTTTCAAGTTTATTTATAATGCAACGTATTTACAAATGTCTTAAAATCACATAACTACTAATATAAATATATAAGACAGTTTTCAAAAAACCAATATTAAACACTATAATATTATACACTGTCTAAAAATAAAATTTGGTAAGTATCTTTAAACCTTTAACATACCTTTGTATGGGCTTTGTGTTAATCTCTTCAGGTCTCGATAATGAGTTTAGTAAAGAGATAGAAGTTTCGCCAGGTTACACGAGTAAGACAAATCATGATTGATTTTATTGTTTCATATATAGGAGGAAAATGGAGTGTCAGAAATTATTTTTAACGTGAAACTGTTGTGCATCAAAACTATATTTTTGAAACTACATAATCTTTATCAACTCTGTTTTTATTAACTTGAAGTAATAAAACAAACGTTACATCGCAGTCACTTTTAATCTTTAACGTTCTATAATATGATAATAATATTAATATATTATATTGTGTATTATATATTACATTATGGATGAATTAAAAAGTTTGATATTTGTTATAATAATATTCATCTTCCGTCAATACGTATTATCGATTATTGTTATAAATTATTAAACATATTAATGACTTATCCAATTTACGTCAGCTATGTCAAATGAAGTCGATTACCTTACATAATTTTATCTTATTAAAGTATCAATATTTAAAACTGCGCGTACGTACTATTCTATTCTATATAATCTATCTATAAGAATTACAACTTCCAATAGATATTGATAATTCGATTCGTGAATCAGGAACAACAACGCTGTACATTTAAATAAAATATAAAAATACTATATAAAAAATTAAGTTATAATTTGTAATATTTGTATAATTGTATACACAAGTAATAAAATTATAAACTATTATTATGTTCAAGTAACTAAAAATTATTAACCTTCATATTTTAATATTACTTTTATATTTATATTTTAATATACTAAAAATGATAAAATTACTAACTCAGATTTAAACTAAAAATTAAAATGTAATGATATAAAAAAAATTACACTTAAGTTAAAATAGTAAAAGTATTATAATTGTTTTGATAAAATTATTATTTTACCAAGGAGTATAACTATTGATATTTTTCATCAATCTTTATTTAAAAAAAAATAATAATAAATTAGCTTTTACTAATCTTAATTATCATCATTCTTATTCTTCCTAATTTCCAATGTTCAGAATTAAATCGAGATAAACAGAAAAAAAATTTTTTTTTCATTTGGATACTCCAAATTGAATCACTTAGTTTTAATTGATGTTAGTACTATTCTGACAAACAAAAGACTAACATAGTATTTAGATTTTATGTTTCATGAAACTTTTTACATATTTAGCCATCACCAAAATGTAAAAATGCACAAATATAGTCATACATTTTATAAGTGAAAATTAATAGATAAACATTGAATTTTATAATAAATTGGAAAAATATATTTGTAGTCGTTTATGTTTCACATTTACATTTAATATAAATATTTTATTACGTATATTATCCAATAAATACATACATGTTAATTTTAACAATTAGGCACCTGATTTTCAAAAAGATCAATGGACTCCCAAAAAAATAATAGTAAGAAAATTGTTAATTATATTTTAACAAATTTTGTAATATTATATAATATATTTCAATATAAGTTCAGTTGTGATTTTTTTTACTATTATCTATCCTATTTACCGGCTCAAATAGCCGTTTTATTATTAATTTATTAATTTGTATTGGTGAATATCAATATTTTGGGTATTATTTATTATATATTTTGTTGTTTGTATTCTATTAATTATTATATCAAATATGTTAGTAAATTTATACAGGTAGTAGATAGATAGTAGATAGTAGCTGGCCAGTTTGCATAACATCGTTTGTGAATATCATATAATTATTATTTTTAATATAAATAAGTGAATTCAAATTTGATACACGTTAAGCCGGCTAGACTAACAATGCTTTGTAATCTTCGTTATAATTATTATATGCATGGCTCAAATAGTCAAATAGTATTAGTATTAAAGTTGTACACGTAGTCGAACCGTAAGGGTTACAACAAACTAATTATTATACACTCGGTTCAAATGGACACGAGCACGTAATATGTACGATTAAATATACACCATATACGTATATATTATATAAATATACTCTTATAATACAATGTTGAGTCAAAAGAGCTAATATAAGTATAAAGTTTAAAATATATTAAATTTTCATTATTATATTATTGTCAAATTATGTATATATTTATTGAGTCAGAAGAGCTGAATCACTATTATTATTATTATGTAAAAATTAATTATTTAATTATTTAATAAAGTTATCATTTTCGAATAAAAAATAACTTAAGTTAGGTATACACGACAAGAGTATACACAGTACATATGTGCTCGTGCACATCTAATTACAAAATTGCTGATCATCTTTAAATTATTATCTAGAACTAGAACACGCAATTTAAGTCAGTGTCTGGAAGTATGAAATAAAGTTTATTGCATCCAGTTAAAATATATCTAGTTTAAAATAATTTAAATTATACGTGTATAAAAATAGTGTGCTAGTTTAATAAATTGTTTTAATATATTTAAATTTGTGTCACATTATTCGTAATAAATGAAGGATAATGTAACATCGGAATAGAAAAATGGTTCGTTAAAAAAAAGGTAAATAATATTTTAATAATTTAACTCATCCAAAAAAATTGTGAATACCTACATTTATGCAAACAAATATCTACCGTGTTAATATTTAAATAATTCTGATAAAACTATAAAAGCGAGTACGCAAACTATAGGGTTTAGTCGTTTAAACGTTTAGATAGGTAGAACATTTCATACATTAAATGTACGTGACCCCAAACGTATATTATTCATATTAGTTTAACTATGACGTGTTATATTTGTATAATATGCGGTTAAACTGTTTAAACTGTTTCATGTGGAAATCGAAAGTGTTAATCTTTGTTTTCTCCAAAACAGAATTGAGATTTATTTAAAACACAACAACAGGTAAAAACAAATATATAAATGTTTGGGTGTACTTAGGAGGTATTTATTTAATTGACATTTTTTCAACTATTTTCGTAAAACAAACATAAGTTGTTTTAATTCTATTTACGTGTTTTAGTTGAAAAACTTGGACTTAACTACACTTCATTAGAGTACCTACAATGCACAAATCCCCATAGAAGAAAAAGGATAACTCAAAAATAAATTAGGAATATATGTCTCATAAGTATTCGTATTAAGACACAATAGTAAATTATCTAGATTAACTTAAAATAAAATAAGAAGTGAAATTTTGAAATTTACAAATAAAATTTTAATAAGTATAAATGATAAAAAGTTAGATAGTTTATGTAATTAAATACGGTTTTAAAAATAAAATACTTTTTTCAAAATAAGTTGTTATCTGATACGAATTTCAAATTTAATGTGCTATTTTCTTTAAATTTTGTCATAAATCCTTCTAACTTATGAATATCCGAAGCATGAAGCAATAATATTATATCAAAATAATTTATATATGACATATTGAATGAACAACACAGATTTTTAAAAATATTTTATCTTGTCAATATTCACTTTATCAAATGTTATTCTTACTCCAATTGAATTAAATTAGAAAATTATAAACGATTTATATTTACTTTAGAATAAATACGATATTTTTCAAAAGGAATAGAAAGAAAATTAAGTTTAAATTTATTTATTTATTTATTTACAAAACCATGATTTTATCAAAACTTTTGGTAACAATATAATTGTACAATTTACGAAAAACTTTATTTATCAAACATATTTATTTGCAAATAATATGAAATTAATTTAGTTAATATTTGTCACAAAAAAAAAAATACCTTAGAAACTTAATGAAACCCATTTAATCATTAAAATAAGTAAACATTAATTAGATTAATTTATTATTTATAATTAAATGTTTCCATAAAAATACTATGCAATATTACAAATTTACACGTAAGAAAATACGTAATATATTCAAAATTTAAAATTTTACTTAAAATTCTAAGTCTTGATGAATCTATTGATAACACTTTTATTGAAAACGGTTCAGTAGTTTTTGAGTTTCTAGCTAACATTAGCTCAAAAATAATATGAAAAGATGAAAAAAAATGAATATTTATAAAATGTATTCACACATTGTTAATATTAGTTTTATCTATTTATATTGCGTAAATCATTATAATATATTATAAACATTTAAGATTTAACTGTACGAAAAAAACAAATTAAAGCGACATACGTAATACAAATAATATACACGAGTATACATCGTATATCGATATTTATTTATGATTAGTAATACGATTCCTTTAAATAATGGCTGATGCAAAGACGATATTAAGTTTCAATCGAAAACGAGGTAGAAATAAAATAAATCTACAATTTAACTATTTCTAAATAAAATTGGTTTAAGACAATGCACAACGCATTCATAATTCGAGTGTAAAATCTCAAGAAATGCAAACCAGTGCCACTTCATACGAATTACTGTAATAGAATCACAAAATTGGCATAATAAAATATAATGGAATATTTTTCTATATTTACGTATTATACTTTTCTAAATCCCGAAGCAAAAATAACTCAGAAAACTTTTTTAAAACAAATACGTCTCTTATAAAGTTAATTTCTATTTGAAGTAAAAATGTGATAATTTTATCATGATCATCGTCGTTGGTTCTTAATGATAGATATTAAACATAATTTCAAAGTACGCAACAAACGTCATGGTTCTGTTCAAAATTGTAAATGTAAATATATTTTGTAAATGAATTTAAAACATAATACATTTAAGTTTTTCTTAAAAAAAAAAAATTAGGCATTAATAGCACGTATAAAATACTGTAAATGGCAATTTAAGTATTTTTATGTGAAAACTCGTCTTAACAAAAAACAAGTTTATATTAATCTCTTTACAGATTGTATATTTGATACAAATGAACGTACGATTTTCAAATAAGTTATTTTTGTAATTTCCCACTTATAATTGTGAAACTTTATGGAAAATCTGAAATAAATAAAATATAATGAAATCAGTGCTTGAAAAAAAAAATAAAAAGGGGATTTAAAAATATAAAAGAATTTGCGTTTAGATTTTTTATTGATAAGGGTGTAATTAGAAAATGTACGCTAAATATTTTTAAAAAAGCAGAGGTTTCTACTTCCCATCTGTCCTTCTTAAATTCAAACACTGAATGAAATGAATTCAAACATCTGTAGAATTCCGATTTATTTTAATATAATTATCGATCAATTCAAGTGGTAAAATAGTCAATAGACATAATAATATTATATGCAATGTGAAACTGTGGACAATGCTACCTAATCATCATATTGCATCAGATATTGTATTACTATTATAAAAATTTGAGAAATTATTTTGTACGAGAAATTTCAATTTTAGACACGTTCTGTTAACACATAGTTTTTGCTCATAAAGTCACAAATATTGTGCAGCGATACAATATTTTTAATGTTGTGATAAATGTATACTACAGAATCCTGTGCATTATCTTTACTTTTAAACTTAACTGTATTATTTTCAATAGACATAATATATAATAGGTATAATCTTAAATGCAATAAAATAGGTATAATAATATAATATTGTATTATTTACATTTTTTTCGGTAAACACATAATCACTTTGAGCTCCTGGTCTCGATTTTCCGAGTATTCATAACGTTTCATCTTTACTTCATCTTTTTGATGCAAACACGATAGAATAATATATTTTATGTTCTAGTTTAAAATAAAAAGAACCTACTATTGGCAGAATAAACATTTTATATGGATTTCAGATGCTAAATACAATACTATGCTTTATAATAAATCTGAAAATTGTAAATCACGTCGTATATACTCGCGTAAAAACCAATATCGCTATTGTTCCATTATAATAGTTGAACATATGATATGTGTCATCAGTTGTAACAGTGTCGAATTTTAAACGTAGCTTTCTAAATTGTTTTCAAATATCGTTGAAACGAAATGAGATTTTTCACCGACGTAAATGTTTATTGTAATCAACGGCATTTTCCGAAGGTATCGGTTTTTCGGGATTGTTTATTATTGTTTCAGTGACACTTATCTCGTGCGTGGTGAACTTCGCGCTGTCGATTTAACTTAAATGCGCGTTTCACTTTTGTAATGTTATTTTGTTTGCGCAAGGGATACACACATTTAAAACTCGTTTGGAAAACAAACCATGCTTCTAAGTACATGGTGTAATCGAAAACTTTTAAAATGTCTACTTATAGCGATTATTATTTTTGTAGATAAGGACTAAAATAAATATTGTGATAAATCGTTTGTTTCTATTATAATACAATAGCTCATTTATTATGTAATATTAAATACAAATTTACAATCAACAATATTATAACACATTGCAATTTCTTATTTTATTTAGATCTAAAGTTATAAAAAAAACTGAAATGATAAGACAAACAATTTTAAAAAAAAACTTTAGTTTTAAAAGGGCAAGACCATTTTTTCGGATCATTAAATGCAACTACACGTGATCAAATGCATCAACAGTTTCACACGCCATTAACCAGTCAATTTGCTTTATGAAACTTCATCAATTATTATAATGTCATATTATAAGTGTTGCTATCGTGGCTTATTACACCAAAATATCTAAGTTTAGATTATATACTATAGTTTATACTTATAGTTAAAATCAAACAATAAAATATATATTAATATTATATCGGTAGTACTATACAATAATGGCATGTACACATCAATAATGATTTAATTATCTCCTCTTTATCTATTGAATGAGTTGGTGAAATTCCCAAAATATTATGTATACAGGTATCTATATCATTAAAAACACAGGCTACTATTTAAGATGAAAACTATGAAAAAGTATTTAAGTACTAAATTATTATAAATAAAAATATATAGTTGGTATTTTATTTTTTTAAGAAAACATATGAGCTTAGTTAAATATAATCATAATGGTAATATTAAATGTATCTTGTAGTATACTTTTAGTAGTCTCCTTCCGTTCGAGTAAAATTGTTTATAATAACACCTACTAATACATTACAGTAAACAAATATTTATAGTTCTACAATTTTATTTTTATCATTTCAATATATTATGTTGAATAATGATCGATATTTTTGTAAAAAGTTCCGTGATTAATGAGCTTTTAAATCATACATTAAGTATTTTTGTCCCACTGGCTACCATAGTTAAAATTAAACTAAAATCCTAATTAAGTATTTAATTGTGTAAAGTAAATATCATTTTATTCCTAATAAATACATCGTGTAAAATATTGCGGAAATATACTAAAACAAATGTGTAAGTTGATACATCGACAATTCATAATTCATTTCAAAATTTATAGATAGTCAATGAAAAAATCATTCATAACTTCAAGTAGCAATCAAATGTATACAGCTAAATATAATTAATTACCAACCACGGATAATGATATTTTATATTAAAAATATTTATATTCAATGATCATAATACAGTACATATGTATAAGTATTTATTTTTGCACTTTTTCTTTTATATAGAAATATGCATATTCAAAAATACAATACAACATCCGTTATGATATAAAAGCTGTTGATTTTAAGTTAAAATTATACCAGGTTCAATAACCCCGAGTGTAAATTTAACGTCACTAATATATACAAAATAAATATTTAATCTTTTAACTGCAAACTACTGAGATTAGCTTGTTTCTTGTTTAGTAAAAACCATGCTGTTTTGTCCAGTTTTTGGTTTACATAATTTTTCAATGTTTAGTAGAAATTATTTAGATAACCTCGCGTTCAGTAAAAAAGTATATAAGATTTAACATATTGTTTATATAAAGCGATTCACCAAATATGCTCACCCTCATTTTTTTCATTTAATATTACATTCATTAAATTTTGATTTTTGGGATTTTTAAATATATGTACTTATTTTTTCAAATTCTTGAGGAGTGTTTTGTTGTGATATATACTATTCTTTTACAAATAAGAACTCCACATTTTACTGTAATTTATTTAGTGGATAGTTTTTTTTTTTTTTTTTAATTTTGATGTAACTAATTTAACAGTGAACAATTAGTTTTTCATCCATTAAAATGTTAATACTGATTACTGAAGTCTTAAAAATGGTTTTATTAAAATATAAAATCGATATCATTTTGAATATGAGTTTATTATACTTATATCATTTTTATAAATTAAAATTTGGATAGATGAATATTAATTTTAACACTTTTAAATGACCACTATAGCCTTCATATATTTTTAACACAGTGACTGACCTATGCTAAGGACCATTATTATAAGGACATTTTATTCTTAGTACCTACTCATAGTTAAATAACTACAACACATACTAATATACTATTGAGCCAGAAGGTTTGTAATATATTATTATTTATAGTTTTCAATTTTTGTATCATTATCAAGTAACAAAAGCAATCTTGTCGTATCTTCAATATTTTATATGAACAAGGTTAAACAGCTGCATAATTATTATTATTGATTGACGTGCCTTAAATTATTGATTTTTATTGAGCCAGAAGGACTGTACTTAAAAACTTATTATTATTATTATTTGATGAGCCAGAAGTTAAGATATATTTGTTGAACTGAAAGTTCTTTGTATCAATGTATCGTATAATTTTATTTTAATTATACAGCTGGTCACTCAACTTAAGTATAATTACTGTAAATTATACTGTTATATTTATATTTACCATTTGTATCAACAATTTACATTTACAGTAAACATTTACCTATAATTTATTGTGGTCCAATTTCACCCATGTTTTAAATCACAATTCACTGCACATTTATGCTCACATACCAACATATATTCAAACGTCCAAAACATAACTCATCGGTATTTTCCGGGCAAACCCTATCACTATCGAGCTATTCATACCATACAAATATAAATACAATTGGTCGGTGAATAGTTGTGCGCACGAATAATTCTAAGGTAACTGGGCTTACGGTCTTTAACTGTCCGTCCCCAGCCCGAACACACACCTTCTACGTAGTGCGAAACCTACGGAAAATAGGAATTCGTGCACATAGTCAACTGTATAAAAATAAACACCACAAAATAACTTCTATTCTAAAAATTTAATAGAAATTCAAAATCTAATATAAATAGAAAACAATAAATAACAATCGAGAAGATTTTAAATATGAACTGATAATTAACATCAAATTTGTCATTCACTTATTACATAAATTATGGATAAAAATTCTATCCAGTGTCACGTTGTCAATTTTTCCCGACTACGAGGGTCAGAAAATAAATATAAACTTTGAGTGCTTATTGTGTCCTAACATCTTTTTTCGTAATAATAATAACGATCTTAAATATAAATTAAAATAAAGTGTAAATAATTTAAATAACTGATCTGAAATAAAAACGTGAGTACAAACTCTAATATGCAGTAAGATCAAAAAAACTTATTCATATCCCCTCCCCAAACTTAAAACTGTCAAATTTTTATTTTGTAAAATATTTAACTTATAATTAGCATTTTTTTTGCATGCTTATTTTAAGAATTTGCATATTTTTAATTTAAGTATTCGTCACTGTAGAAACGTGTCTCTAAAACATTCCTAGAACCGCAATATTATGTCAATTTTATTTTAGCGAGAATCCCATAATTACGCAATGAAATTGATACAATTTACATCAAAGTAGATTAATAATGTGTAATATTTCACATATTACAACATATTTCAACAATTTAACATGTTTCTGTTTACTTATTTTTAATATCTGTTATCTACTTTATATCTACTATATCTACATAATAATTTTGTTAATTGTGTTATTAACAAATGCTCTCCGGGGCGTATAATTATCAAATAAAAAAAATAAATATTTGTATAACGATTTTGGTATAAATATTATGAATGATGAATTTTGTAATAGTGATACACTTCTAGAGTTATTATATGTATAAATGACAGTTAGATACCAAATTTAAAGTTGAAAAATAGTGTTAAAAGAGTGTTAAAAATGATCAATTAGATAATAACAAAATCAAAATAGATATAATATAAAATCGTAAATCAATATCAATTATAATATTATCACAATAATTTTAAAATATGTTTAATATAATTTGAAAAAAAGAAACCTGATAAATTGTCAAATGTGACAGAGAAGAAAAACATTGACTAAAATTTAATATGTGTACTTTAATTTAATTTAAAGAAAAAGACAAAGACATTAACTAAAAACACCTTTAAGATCATTTGCTACTCGTTCACTAGATATCACACACTTCAAAGGGAAAAGTATACTAGTTAAGCCTTTTAAAAGATGACCACAAATATTTTGTTTCGTAAATAATAATATAAAATCTGCACAGACTACAGAAACCGGGTATAATGTTTGTTGCTTATCTCTTTTATACTATTTTCGATGAATAGTAGTTTATTATTGTCATTATAATATATGTATATATATAATCAATTCCTTAAAAATATAACTCCAATTGGCTAAACTAAAATGAAACCTTAATGTTAGTTGTGATTTCTTTAATGTTTCTTTTTGTAGCTATGTAGGTCATGCGCTTACAAATACTAATACAAACAGGAAATTTACCTCTTAAAAATGCCATCCAAATAAGATTTTTTATCTGTATAAAGATAGCAAATTAAACTTTAGTAACTTGTCTTTTCCCCAAAAATGTTCTTCTTATAGAAAGTAAATCTAAATCTAAAATCAATACATTCTTAGGTTGTGTTTCGTTAAGAATAACAGAAAAGTATTTTTAAGTTTTGACCACGCCGATAAATGAGTAATATATAAAAGCTATAATAGTTCATAAAACTTGAGAAACGATATAAAAATACTAATTTTGATTTCAATAGGTAGACCCTTTGAGTTTTCTAGAACTTGACTCTTAATAAATATCAGGTCAGGATATAATCAACTGTAAAACGGCCTATAATACATAGCTTTATTAGACATTTCAATTAATTACGCCATTATAAATAGTTCATACTACAGTTGAATTCTACACTATATCTCACTTGAAAACAAACTTAGTGGCGTAGTTTAACAATGATTATCACATATACGAGTATTTTGTATAATAAATGTTTCATATATTTTAATCATTAGAACGGAGAACTAAAAGTTAATAAGTTCAACAAAAAATACACAGTGCAAGCTTTTGCATCATAAAATAATTAAAAATAAAATAATCTATTTATTTGAGTGCACAAAATACGTAAAAATTATATTTTTTATTGAAAAAAATCATTAACTCGTTTTGATAAACATGCTTTTATAAACATTTGATGAAAATTTCATATTTTTATGATCATTATTTCTTTTGTTACATTAAAAATGAAGAAACATTTTGTCAAAAATTAGCTTTGCAAAAAATTCTCTTTTTTCCTTAATTTTTTTTTTTTTTTTGTTTTGTTTTTTCTGGTGCGTTTATAAATTATTTGGAATTTTTTTTTACTTTTGACCCCCAAAAGTACCAACTAGATTCACTTTCTTATCAGAAAAGATGCTGATGAAAAAAATCGGAGCACTTTTACAGCACTTAAACGTGATGGCAGACACAAAAGAAAATACACATCATTGTAAAATTAATACATTACTTGCTTCACTCAGAATCTAAAATGATAGAGATTTATGTAATAAGATTAAAAGATGAAGTATATCATACATAATATAGTACATGACAAGTATTGCAATTCTCGCCAAAAGTTTGAATAAAATCATAAAATAATAATATTAAAAAAAAATAAAATAAAATAAAGATGGATACGAACAATTGAAGTCGTAGCTGATTTTAGTTTATTATACTTATATTGTATTTATTAATTGGACGATCGGCTGTGCAATATTTTCATGCATATTTATCAGTGTTTATTCGTAAAAAAATAAATAATAAATAACAATGGATGTGTTTGTATACCCTCCAAATGGAACACTCACAATACACTTGAAGATATGCTTAGACATCTGTCAGCTATTCGGGGAGGGGGGGGGAGCTGAAGTATGAATTGTAAATAAACTATCCTTACACTAGGAAACGCACACTATATAAAATTTTGAATAAGTATAGAAAAACGCAAACACATAATATGAAATAAAAAAGTGTAGTAGTACAGCTACGCACAAAATAAATGTATGTTCTGTCATAACAAAAATAAATAATTGAAAGAAAAGACTTTTAAAGCAATTTTAAATGAAATCGAAGTATATTATTTTGATATTAATGTATACTATATTTATTTATTTATGATAATAATAACAAGCG
The DNA here is from genome assembly GCA_014851325.1 of Pentalonia nigronervosa. Taxonomy (NCBI): domain Eukaryota; kingdom Metazoa; phylum Arthropoda; class Insecta; order Hemiptera; family Aphididae; genus Pentalonia; species Pentalonia nigronervosa. The sequence continues at coordinate 89,699 of JACXSJ010000859.1, read as the reverse complement.
TTAGCCCAATTTACAAATAATATGTAACAGTACTAAGTAAAATAATAATAGTAATAATAATTTTAACAGATAATAGGCATATTACAATAATAATAATAATAAAAGATAGAGAGAAATCAAATATTGACTGTATACTGTCAAAAGTAAAATCATTGAAATATATCTTTTTTATATTATTGAATTCAAATTTGCATCCATGAAAGTGATTTATTCAACGCATACTATACATCAGAGCGGTACCCACATGCCGAACTTTTTTTTTAATTAATTACATTATTATAATAATTTTAGACTACAATCATTTGTTTATACTTAAAACTTAAAAACAAACGAATTTGAATGTTTGAATTTGAACAAACAACTATAAAAAGTTTTACATTCGTATCGTATATTATTACGTACACTTAATAAACAGAATACTTAGTTTTAATTTATAATTTAATTAATAGTTAAATTAGTCAGTGAATAGAAATTATGTTAGAAAGGAATTACAGAAAAAATGTATATCAGACGGTTATCTGTTAAAAGTTTAAAATAAACTATATCTATGCTATATATTTTAAACATGAGATGTCAACAGTTTAATGTAACAGACTGTAAAAATATTAAAAATGTTAAAATGTAGAATTTTGGAATAATTTTGTACTGAACATTATTGTAACTGGGGCACTGAGATTTGTTTAATACTAAAATAATTATATGGATCACTATAATTTAATAATAATTAAATTTAAGTAATTTTTAATACTGACAATGAATGCTGTAATCCTTGTTTTTGCTATAACATACCTATAGGTAATTAAATTTTATTGTCATTAGTATTTGTTTTTGTAACCACAATAATAAAATGTTTATCTTTCCTAAAATTAGATTTTATATGTAGTATAATAATTTATTAGATATTTGAACTGCATTCTAAATAATTTTAAAATACATGTTTTGGAATATTAAATACCTAGGCCGTTTAAATTTTAAATCAAAACCTATCATTGTGTATAAAAACGATTTTTTTTTGAATACATTTCCCACAGTACACAACAGTTGTGTACTGTGATAATAACAATTACTGTTATCTAGATAAGACGCATCACAATTCACAACTAAGATAATCTATTTATCATTTTTTTTTTTTGATTCTTCAACCCACAAATATTTAAGGTAAACAATACAAATACATGATAATTATTTATCGAATCAATCTTGAAACGTACCTGTGCACAAATCCTATGACAACAGTAGTGTCACGTCGGATTTTCTTATCAGTTGAAATGTGGAAGCGTTGTTGTCACGCAATGTGTCGTTAAATCCTAGATTCGTCATCTCCAAGATCGTGTTAACAATAATAATATGCCATTTCTTCCTCCAAAATACACCTGTACATAAATTACAATCAATTGTCGAGAATTTTCTAGTAATCTATTTAAAGCAAAAACATAAAAATAAAACACGGTTTTATTATTAGAAATTTAATTGTATAATTATGACGTATAAAATTACATACATTAGCAATATAACATGTACGTTTGTATGTATTTGTACACTTTGTTACATTTACTTCTGTACGAAAAAATTCTAGATTTAGATAAAATAGTCATAATTACTATTAGGTAATTAATAATTAAGTAATAATTAATTTTATTAATTTTTTCTTTAAATTTTATTTCGATTAGTAATATTAATTTTATAGCCAAATAATTCGTGTCTTAGATATTATTATAAATATTAATCAAAACTAAAAGAAAATAACATTTTTGTCTCAAGTCTTATAAAACCTTAAAGAACTAAAAACTATTAATTCAAATTTATGCTTGCCGGTTAATCTCATTGATCCTTGCATAACCATATAACAGATAAAATACATTGTCTCGGATTTGGTTTCTCACATTAGGTTTTTAGTTTCATAAAATTGTTATAAATATTTTGAATAGATGGTTAGGTACATTATAATACATAGATTTTTATCAAAAAGTTATATTATTAAACTAAACTAAAAATTATAATATTTTATTCTGGCATTTACTCATCCCGTAATTAATTTAATATTACACTTAAATTACTGATCATAAATATTAAAACGAAAATATCATTATATTGCACGTATGTTAAACGATATTTAGTCATTTGGGAATATTACTTCATTTTTAAACTACACTAACTACTAAGATTAAATCCTAAATAAAGTTATATAATACACAATATGTTTGGTTATCCAATGGTACATTTACTATAAATATTTGTTTTGCTTTCTCATCAGTAATTTATTTTAATTTTAATTATATAAAACAATCTTATAGTTATTGTATTTATTTTATGTAATCGATAAGCTGTACTTTTTTAGTTAATTAAGATTCGTTTATACTTAAAAACATGTTTATTTTCATATAATAATTTAAGTATTCAGTTAAATTATTATTTATCGGGCGGAGTTAAGCGTAGCCCTTTTATTCCCCAGTTCGCACAATTTATTATTGCCATTTCTTTTTAAACAACTGGATCAATCGTCATGAAACTTAAAATATTTATTCGTGATTATCTGAAGGGTGTATAGATTAAATTAGACATTTAAAAATACTGTCATTAATTAATTATAATTAATTACTAATTTACACATTTTATGAGCATGTTTGGAGATTTTCTAAGCATAGCATGTATGTGTGTGTTTATTTTATGCTTTCACGTACAATGGAGTATCTCCATGCTGGCGGTCATTTTTAGTAACAGTGTAGTGAGTAAAATAAAATAATTGGGTTTCTAAAGGACTCGCTAATGGATCAGTTGGAATAGTAAATGATACAATAAATATCAATTAGTGTGTAATTAATTAGTATCTCGAGTGTAATGAGTAAAATAAGATAAACATAAATATAATAATTATAAAAATTAACAACAGTAAAGCTATAACAGGACACCGGGACAAATTACAATGCTTGCGGAATTTATATCAAGAAAATCGATATAGTAATATATAGAAATATCTTTTTATCATAAATCTTATGTTTTATCTCAATCTAGAAACCAAAATATATTTTTCTCATCTATGAAAATGCTGTGATGAATCAGTCATAAATTATACTATAGTAATTATACTGTATTATGAATTATTGTAATAATAAAAAATATATATTTCGCTAAATATATGACGATTTGATTAACTTGCTACCCATCGTTCCACCCCTCTTTTGTCCACGGACACGTCTAGTAAACGTATCATTGTATCAATATATCGTAGTATATATTTTGTTTATAGTATCACACCAAAAACACTTCCTTATAACTCTGTCTAAAAAAAAGATAAGATAAAAAAAATTAAATTTAGTAACGATTAAATCTTTAAAAGACATAATATGGACATAATATAATATGGAAATTAAGAAAAATGCCATTTTATAATATTACAAATACCTATGACGAAAAATAAGATCAATTGTAAAGTTAATTACTTAGTTAGTTTATACATTATTAATTATGAAAAATATTATAGTGGTTACTTATTTATATTTATTTAAGTATACTTACACGTCCTGCTAAGTAGTTAAACAATATGTTGACTAAGTATTTAACTGTACAATTGATCTTAATTGTCGTCATAGGTATTTATAATATTATAAAATGGTATTTTACTTAGTTTCTATGTTATATAACGTCTTTTACAGATTTAATTGTTACTAAATTTAATTTTTTTTATCTTGTCTATTTTTACACGGAGTTATAACGAAGTGTTTTTGGTGTGATATCAGCTATTTTTATATAAAAAAAAAAGTCGCGATTTTCTTTAACTGTGTGTAATAATAATAATAATCTAGCTAGCATGGTTGGTCTCCTGTTATTATTTTTTAAACATTCATTAGTAAATAGTTTTTTTTTCTAAAACTATAATGTAAACATATTTTCCACCACGAGGCCAGCGTTCAATACTTATAGACATATCGATGCATCTAACTAATTTATTATTATGTTTAATAATTGATGTATAATGAGCTTAATTTATAAGTGGACCATGATGGCAAATCACAAAATTAACAGCATATGATTTGCCATCGACCTAAATTGTTGCCACAGGTAATGACAATTAATCACAAAATTGTTTATTTTATTATTATCAATTTTTTTCAACTTTTTTTTATCTTTTTTATAAGTTAAAGCCATTATTATTATTATTATTATTATATACTAATAATAATAATAAAAATATAAAATATAATAATAATTATTACCATTGCGAAATGGCAAATGTCAAATGTAGACACTACGCACATGGTTTAAACTTTAAACACAGTGCACAGTATAAGATACGCACAAGGTTTCAAAAGTTTTCAACATAAATCACAAGTCAATCGCAGTCGATAGCAAGTCACGAAATGGTTGGTCTCCGGCTAATCCGGCATTCGAGAGACCGCGCCGTCGCAATCGCCAATCGCCGTACGTCGTCGAAATGAGAGTAGTGGGAAAGGATGCGGCGGATGGGAGGACATATTATATTTTATGATATTTTCGTTTCGCACGCAAAATCGGTTTTAAATATATTTGAACATTTTTGGTTTTATAACTTATAAGCCATCTAACCATATGCTTGCGAGTTCCTCTGTTCCCATCTGCACGATTTGGTTACCTATTACTATACGTTAGTGGCTACTACGCTATTTTTTTTTTTTTTTTTACTTAGCTTTGAACCACTAACGTTGCGCTGGAGATTATGACATGTAGTACCTATCATGATTTAGAGCATAACAACAGAACAATAATTTTCCTCGGAGTGTTACAAGAACATGCATAATCAACAGATAACAGTTTAATTATTCAAATTTATTAAGCGTAATTATTTCGTGTTAAAATAGAAATGTAATATTTAATAGCTACGTACGATGTACAACACCGAAAATACAGCACGTCACTAGTTTTACAGTTTGGCATCTAAAATATATTAATGATGATAAATCGAAATGATAAATCAACATCTTTGTATTATTAAAGCTTTGTCAACTGGTGACAACATTTTAACACAGATAACCTATATTAAAATAAAAAAAAATGGGCAAATGCTCGGCTGTATAGTAGGTGTCGTGTGGGAGTCATTGTCAATGGATGTGTTAAAACTTAAATTTTAATTTAATGATATTATATTATTGTATACAAAAAACAATTCTGAACGAAGGCAATTTGGCAGCCTTTATTAATAAGTATCTATATTCCATACTTTTACTATTGCTACTAAAGTAATTTTTTTAGTACTAGTAATACAGTTAGTAGAATTATTTTTTTACGAAAACATTACATTTAAAAATGTTATTGTGTGTTTAGATTTATAAATATTAAAATGTTCAAGTACCTACGGATAATATAGTTATATTAAGTTATAATATAGTAATATTAACTACTCGTGAGAAAAAAAAATATATCTTAATTGTGATAAAAATTTTCTAATATTTGTAAAATAACATTACTTTTAAGTAAGTTTAATCTTAAATTCTTAAAAAATATTTTAATAAATATGAATGACTTCGTGTGGTGCATAATACTAAAATATGATTTACCTGTATTATTATTACTCTACATTTTAACGAAGTAATACTATCTCATTATTAAAATAAAAAATGTTAGAGCAATACATAAATTTAATAATAACGAGTGGTAACTTTTTTATACAATTTTCTTTTCTAGAGCACTGATTTGAATGTACATTTCGTTTTTTCAAATTCTATGCTTTATAAGCTTGGTTTGATAAAAAAAAAAAGTCTTTTAATATTTATGGTACCTAATTAATTTCAATCTTTCAATTATGTAATATTTATTTGAACCATTTTTAGATTACATTTTACCTTATACATTGTATACAACTTTAACTATTAAAATACATTTTTATTGTATACTTACAATAATTATTTTTAAAGCCCATCAAATTAAACAATTATTCTATAAAAATACCTTTGAAGTTGTCTTTTTTAAATACAATTACAATAACGTGACTGAAAGTTAATACTTAAGAGTATAATAATTACCTATAATAAAACTTTGAAGTAACTAATTATATTATAACATCTCGGGGTATTATTTTGAATTCGAAAAGTCTTAGTATCTGTAATAATTATTAAGTGAAATAACTATTAAAATAATAATGATAAAACACTAATGTTAGTTGAATATAATTTAAGAGCACGATTATTCAGTGGTGGAGTACCAGAAGAAATTTATTTTGAACGTTGTAATGATTAAATATTCATTTTTTGCTTCTCAATGTTTTCTATTGTAAATGACAGATTATAAATCATAACCAATTTATGAAATACAATAATATTTGGTTAGAAGAAATAGTTAAGTAATTATAATACGATACTACTTTAAATTAATAAATATCACATTGTGCTTGCAATAATCACAAAAATTATTATTAATGAAGAACTATCATTTTATATTTTACAACTATAGATATAAGAGATTTCGATTTTCAAAAATAAGTGCAATTTATGCATTTATGTTAATTTATGTTCTACATACGAAAAAAAACAAGTTATGTAACTTTATTACACTAATATTCTAAATTTATTGTTACAGTTTTGATAAAATCTATTTAAAATTCTAAAAACAATTCCATATAATAAGTATATTTATTAAATGCTATGTTTCACGTATATAATAAAAGAATTTACCTAGGTATTTGTATTTTTTATTATTATATAGGTTAATTCCATTTTTAAATGTTTCAATTGTATAACTAACTTTCTATAATGTTACTCAGGAAACTTACATTATCATAATGAGTTATATTGAGTAAATCATTATTATTATTCATTACTAAGACTTTTTTTTAGTTTTGGACCCAAATAAAAAAAAAAAATACCATAAAAATAAATGTATAAGATGTTCGTTTTTATTTTGTTTAAATAACTTTCAAAAACGTTATTTGCTATTATTCATGAGCCTTTCATATGTAAAATCAATAAATCAGAAATGACATTAAATAATTTAAATAGTTTATATTCAATTTTATCGAAATTACATCATTATCATTATTATAATATTATACAATAATCACAAGCGACCGAATACATTAATATATACAGTACCAATATTACTCACACTTCACAAAAATTCAATATATATTCTAATTTATAATATTCTTTAATATTTATTATAATATTATATAATATTATGATTGACGAATGATGTTAATATTTACAAAAATACATTGACAGATTAAAGTTATTTTGTAATATTTACTTTAATATTGTATTTTCAATAGGAACCTACTCACGAGTATTGTCTTGATCCATTTGTTAAAATAAAATGTTAGCCTTATAATAATAATTAATACGTAATAAATAATACATTATATACTTTATTGTATTATTTATTTTTGAAATTAACATTTCCTAAACATTCAATAGAGCATAAACATGCTAGACTAACAACTCAATTTCTTATTGTTATTTTTCATATCATATTATGTTTCCTATATAGAAAATAAACTAGATATACTTGTAACTTAAATTACGTTAAATATATTACTTCATACATACAATAATCTTTTATTATTTTATAATATTGTTGAATTGTTCATAGTTTCAGAGATATACAAAATTATACGGATAATGTTAAATATAGATATATCATATTGAAGCCAAAACATTGTTCTCATTTAGCAAATCATAGGTATATTTGTTCGTTAGGGATAAGTATAATTGTTTTGTGAGAATTATTGTTCAAATTGCTGACTTTTGTTAATCGAATACATTATACGGCATTCTTATTCAAAAGTTTTTTTGTTATTTGTATATTTTGTATGTAAAGCTTACTGATGGTTTTCTGTTATTTTAATTAAATAACTAAGATTATTTTAAGATTTAAGCTGGTTTTGCCTAAAATTTGGAAATAAGTTAGATAAATAATATTAATTTCAATATAATATGAGTACTTTTTGTGAATGTGCTCTAAAAAAAAACTTGAAATATTTTAATTTACTTGGGATATTTTATTATTGAGTGTTAATTTGTTTATAATGTACAATATATAAATTTTGAAGGAAATTTAATATGGAATAAACTCTTTATTTTCTATAACATTATAAAAATGGTTTTTTATTTATTATTAAATAATATGTGTGTATTCTCTTTAGTATCTAGCTAGCTATCTCGAGAATGTTCTAATTTAACTACAAACAATTGTCTTAATTTCAAATTAGTTTAAAAATATTACTGAATGTATTTTTCCGCTAATGCTGTTTTACTCAGTTTTCATTGACCCGGCGTGTGGTCCACAACAGGATTATAATCCGTAATGACATTATGTGATAATAAAATTATGTGTTGTCTATTATAAGTCAACAATTTCAGAACAATTGAATTATCAAAAATTATATACGAGTAGATGTGTGTCAAAATTTGATTCCTTTCATCTGTTAAATAATATGTGTGCATCCTCTTTATTACTTAGCTAGCTATCTCGAGAAGAGGGAGTAAAAGGAAAAATAAACAATCACCCATTAAAAATCTTTGTTTTATTGAAGTGTATGTCTTTTATACAGTTTTTGAATAGTAAAATATAATTTGAACTAACAAATGAATAACAAAAACATTAAAATATGAGGCTTTAATAACAAAATTGTTTTTATAAAATAACAATATAGTTGATAGTGTCATAAAATATAACAAAACATTAACAGTCTAATTTACAATCTTTTTTTTTTTTTTGAGAATAGCTATATAATTAATAAGTTGACTCAAATATCATTAAGTGGTTAAATTATTAGTCAGTCCTAAAAAAAAGTCTCAGATATCATAAATTGTTTCATTTGGATTAGTTTTGTTGTATATAGAAAAATATAAAAATTTAAAGGCCTATTGAATTATACTATATATTAATGCTTGTCGGTAGATCAATAACTAACTTATATTTAAATTAACCAAAAAATTTAGCTATACCTTTTATATCTTATAATATCTATCATTCAAGTATATTATATTATTATTGTACGTGAGTGTGTACCTTTTATTTTAAATGTTTCTTTTAAACTACATCCTATAGTATATATATAAATATATATGGGGCCAAAAATGCATAACAATTCATCAATTAAGAATAGCAGGGCCGATTTCGCTTAATTTTTTTTTCAATTGTTTGTAATTTTCAGGAGATAGTTTTTACGAAAGAAAATTTTGGAAAAACCCAATCTCGGGAGGTGTTCAAACAGGGATTTTGAGATTTACGATGGAAATATTTGTTTATAAATAATTGCTATACCACCAATCTCTGTTTATTTATAAGGTTGTCAATGGTTACATAGTTATAACTATTATAATTAGTAAGAATACATTATCATATAAATATTTTTGTAAATAAATTTATTGAAAAAACAAATCTTCGGCACAGACAACTGTCGCAATGTTTTTTATGCATAATTCTGATTTCACTCACTTACGCATTTCGTGGGGTCTGCAATCCACCACAGGTGGATTGCCTACCTGATAATTTACTGCTCGCATATTGTCCGTGATCTAGTGCAGTGGTTTGCCTACCTAGGTGGTTTAAATGCATATAAATCACTTCAGGTAAATCTTAACTTAATATTTGGCTCAGGCAAAACTGGGCGGGATAGCTAGTTTTAATTAATTTTCATGATGTAGAATTTATTACAAATTTACATATGTTAATATAATTAATTTATATGCAGTGTAGGCCCCTTATAATATATAGTGTGTATTAATATAATATACATGTTATCAAAGTGTTTGTAAATAATCATCGTTTGGGAAAATCCCAAATATATCAAATTCATGAAACTTATCGTTATCTCTTACAAAAAAATATTAATAATAATAATAATATGATGTATTTACGTTTCAATAATAGTCATTATAACACGGCGTCATAGATAGGCAATTTGGGTACACCGCCGTCACGGTTTCATTAACGTGCCGGTATCTTATGACGTATACTATTATTATTATATTTTTTAAATACTACCGTCGCCTTACATCTTAATAATATATATATATATATATATATATATATATACTCATTTTGTGTGTTTACCTGTGCATGCATCTTGTTAACGAAAACTCACCCCGCAGTGTAGATTTCCACGTGTTCGTTGTCGAAACGATGTCGAGTACGTCGAAATTTCATCTATATGATCTCATGTCGTCAGTAAAATGTTAATCTATAATACTAATTGAGTTATTAAAGTCTGTTCAATTTCGTATTTTACTTTTGCCGTGGGAAAAATTTAACTGTCGTCGGAGTCGCTAAACGGTTTATATAATTGAAATAATTTATATTTAACTAACTTGAATGTAAATAAATGCAACAATTTTTATCGAGTCGTATTCAATTAGACGATTAAAAAATTAGTATGTATAATGTAATTTATGTATTTACGATTTTATTACGACCATATTAAAAATTTAAAATATTGAAAGAAGTAGATACGCTCAACTAAAAAAATTGATCTTTGATTAGATGCGTATTTTTCTGTTATGTTTTGTGTACGAAAAACAAGACCTTTAGACTATAATAATAATAAGCTATTATATTCATATAGTATTTTAATACGGAAAAATATTATAATTCGTATTTATAAAACATATACTGCTGCATGCAACTAAAAAAAAACAAAATAATTAGGTAGATTAAGTCTTACGAATTCATTTATTGATTTACATACATTATAATGTATATTAAACATATAATGGTTATAGTTTTAAGATATGCAGTGTTGAGAATCATCTAGATAAAAATTACTATATTTTATTTTTAACGTGTTAAGATAAAAAAAAATATTTAGATTATCTTTTAATCTATTTTTCAAAAAAATAAATAGTTATTCGAAATAAATGATTTAAAATTTAATTTTTTTTTTATTGATGGGAGCGGAATGGTGATATATTTTTTTAGTTTCTGTCTATTTATTTGATTTTATTTGAATATGCTAATTTATTACGTGTATTTTACTGTAATAATTTTGTAATTTATTGTTCATTCTATATAAGCACCGTTGAGTAATCGTATAACGTATTATAAATTACATCCCATGTACAAGTTTTAAATTGTATGAAAATTATCTGTATTTTATTCAGGCCATTGTGGTAATTATCTCTTGTCTTTATCTAGATAAATATTTCAAGTGTTATCTAATAAATTTTCTAATGAATTATCTGTTATCGTATTTAGAAAATGTAAGGTTATTTTTGTTTAACACTGCCTACATGCTACGATAAAAGTTTTATTACTCGTCTGAAAGCTAGTCTAAATCAGGTTTAGGTACTACTTCGGGTCAGGAGTTCAGGATTTTTTTTTTATATACCACTTCAGTAATATTAATAATTATTTTAATTTTAATTCTGTGGCTATACAAATAGACATAAATGTGTGTGTGTGTGTGTGTGTGTGTGTGTGTGTGTGTGTGTGTGTGTGTGTGTGTGTGTGTGTGTGTGTGTGTGTGTGTGTGTGTGTGTGTGTGTGTGTGTGTG
>JACXSJ010000859.1:0-78137 GCA_014851325.1 Pentalonia nigronervosa | reverse complement strand
CATATATCACATATACATATATATATATATATATATCATATTTTCAAGGTACCCCATATAATTACAGTCACTTTGAATTGTATCTTGTATACACTAATATTTGTATTATAGCAGAGGAAGACAAATTGGAATCTAACGAAAACGCGTCCACGATACCTTTTTTATCGCTTTTTTTAAACGAATCCGTTGTGCCCATGTCAGATAACTGTCACGTTTTAAACGTGGTCTTGCAGGTTTTCTAATTTATTTATTTTTTACAATGTTGTTTTATTTGCCATCTAAAATGCCTTTTTCCGCAATTGCACGTGATGCCGTTAGTCGCTTCGACACATATACTTGTTGAATTTGCCAATTTGACAGGATTTGTTTGCAGCTTGCATGTTTTTAAATATTAGTGTAACGACAACAAATATGAATTATTTCCCAAGAGGACATGAATTTATTTTATGTATAATTGCATTGTATTCCCTTGTCAGGTACAATACAAATTATTATATATCATGACGCCGGAATCGACAGTATATAAATGAAAAATATTCATGTAAATAAGTATGATATAATAATATAAGTTATATTATTGATTACGTGATAATTATAATATTTTTTTCTATGGTTTAACATAAATACGTTAAATACAGTGTTTATGGCGGAATTAGATAACCAATTTCTTTATTTTGATATTGTTTTAAAATGCCTATTATAACTACAAGCCAGAATGAAGTCGTAAATGGTCGATAAGGTAGTCACCAAATACCGTCTTAAACCAAATTTTGTAAATATAATTACTTACTTTTAATTTATTGTACAAAGTTTAGTCTTTTCGCGGAATACATTGGATTTAAGTAATTATTTAAAAAAAAAACTAAATTTAAATAATTTTTAAAAATATTTAGTTTTTTATCTACTATATTTATATAAAGTATAAACATCTTGTATGCAAATTAATACTATTCAGTGAAATTTTTAAGAGCAGAGCCGTTTTTAGATACAATGTGATGGCACAGAGTGCCAAAACTATAAGGGTGCGAGAGAAGCATCAAAAACAAGAATTTGAAACGGGACGACAGGAGCCAAAATAATTCTTGCACTGGGCGTTGAAAAGCCTAAAGTTGGCCTAGCTTAAGAGCATTTATATTTGAATTCAACGCGTACTGAAATCTTGAAAATATATTTCTTAAAAAAATGTTTAAAAAAAAGATTTTATTTTTAGAATTATTTACATTTTTGTCAATCACCATGACAATTAGTAGGCTATTTAGTTGTTTTATGTAATGTGATAATTACATTATTTTAATATGGAATCATAGAAATTAAAGAAAATGCACTATCTGGTTTGATCTACAAATGTGAGTTGTCTATAGACGACCGTAATAGTACCATACAACTATACAAGATACCGAAAAAAAATTGACAGGCACTTTGTCAAAAGAATCATCGTAGTTTGTGTATTTATATATTGTTCAACTTGACTAAGTTAATAAACGTAGCTTGTTCTGTGGATCACATGCAGGTATTGTTTATTATGACACTGCAGATTGTTGTGATCAACTGAAACGTGTTTAAAAATGAAGAAAAACTGTTTATTTTTTCTATAGTATTTATTTTAGTTTATGGACTCTTATGAACAACCATAACACGCGAAAAAAAAAATGTTAAAACTTAAGTTTTTAGCCTTATATTGCTCAAAGAGTTCTCTTCGATGAACCCAACACATTGAACCACAGTATTTTATTAGTCATGTATCATAACGTATAGTAATACAAATTATTGTAAATTAGCAAATCTGGTCCTTTTGCTTGATTAAAATACACGTTGATCATATCCTTTTCCACTCTAAAACATATACTTGACTAATCAATAATATCAAATGATTCACAGCTCATTGGCTTGCATAACAAATTATGGAAAATCATTAGTTAATCGAAACTTCTTTGATGTTGATGTTACGTATAAATTTTCTTTTGAAATTAGTATAATTTCTATGACTATGATGTCAGTTATTGAGTTCATTAATTGAACAGAAATTCATATTCAATTTTCTAACAATAAATCCAATTTTTATTTTTAAAAATATTTGACTATAAATATCGTTAAATTTTTAGAATTGTTTAGAGTTATATTAATGGATTATATTTTTATAATCAAATATACTTGTATAAAGGTATACGTCTTTATATCACTTTAGTCATCTTTCATCTGTATGTATTATATCACAACATTCACTTAATGTACATAATAATGTATTATAATATTTAATAGTTTATTTTAGTAATTTTATAACCAATCCTTAACCAGCATATGAACAACATTATAAACAAGTAAATTAAAAATATTTAAAAGAACACCTTATGCATATAATTCAAGTATAACAACCTGTATAACATCGAGAGTTTTTACTGGCACAATAAACGTACAGGTGATAAAATAATTGTTCAAAATAAGATTAATTCATCCAAATGTACCATTTCAAAACTAAATCGAAGATAAAAAGATAAAGTTACGTCTACGTTTTTAACGAAATAGAGATTTATTAGTATTTACTAATGATGTTAAACTTATAAAAGGTAATTAAATGTTATTTTCTGAGTAACGTTATCTTTGAATTTGTTTTATTTTGTTTTAATTTTAACGTCTTAATAATTTACACTCCTGAAAATTTTTATTTTTGTGGGTTATATCACTAAGCTTTTCTATTGTCAATTAAACATAATTTTATATTCGAGAATGTAATAAACGTTTATATATGAAAAGTTCGTTTATGACTGACTTATATAAGATTTTATTAAATAATGTGTGCACGTATAAAATAGGAAATAGAAAATTTAAAATACAATAATTGTATTAAATCAAAAAGTTTATTTAAAAAAAAAATATATATCCACTAAAAGTAAATAAAATACATGCAAAAAGTTAAAGAATTTAAGAATACAGTATACTTAACATATATATAATAAACAGACTATATATTTTTATTACTCAAAATTCAATGTTTTAAAAAAATACGTTAAAAAATTAGTATTGCATTTTTACAAACATTTTTAACAATTTAGATTTAATAATGTATCAATATTCACAATTTAGTATGATTAGGAAATTAACATGTAAAATATTTGAGTGTATTATATTATTACGTAGTTATACTTTCATGCAATTAGGTGTACTAAATAGTAAATATTAGCAGTCATGTTGATATAATATTCTGCTATAATAATTTGTTAATGTAAATTTACTATAATAATCCCTAGGTCAAATTTATAATATTGTTGGTTACAATAATTTTAATCTTATAATACAATATTTTCAATCTATCAACAGTAATATCGACGCATATCATTTTAATTAATACATTTTCGTGAACGAGAAATGTTCAAAAAAAATGTATATAAAACAAATTGGATGTTTATAATACATAAATAGGTACGTATTTTAGGTAACTAAATAGTGGGATATTTGATCTAGCTCAAAAAGAAAATAGATGGTACTTTTAAGAGGTAATTTTCATTTTTTTTTTATATAGTTTTTATAACCGTTACAAAATATGGTAACGGAAAATATTTGAAATTTAACCCAAGTACCCATTAGTAATAACAGGTACTACAATTAAAAAAAAAAAACAATTTAAGTTAATTGATCTCTATTCAGAAGTGTTTTTTAGTTTTTCAAATACGATGAGGTATCACATTACATTCAAATTTATAAACATAATAAAATACTACATTGATACGAGTGAGGCATAGTTAGCTGAGTATATAGTAAGTCTATATTGCTACTAGATGTAAGTGTAATATATGATTAGTTATTATATTTTATGGACGATATAAAATATAATGAATGCAATTAATGTGACGCCACACCCGCATGTATTCTCTCCATCTACTAAAAATACAAAAATAATTAATTTTGTTATTTTTTAAAGTATGAGTGAAATCATCTTTTATAAAATTTAAAGTTAAGTTTGTTATCTAGGGCATCTTGGAGGCTGTTATTGATATTTTAATTACAAAGCAAGTAATGAACATTTGAAAAATAATTTTTTTTTTATAAACTTTAAGATGATCATAACTTGTTTTCAAATAAAAATGTAATTTTTTGTCTCTGAGACGCCCTAGATAATAATTTTATTTTTAGATTTTATTATAGGTCAATTCACTCTAACCTTAAATATAACAGTGCAAAACGGATTAACGCGCACGTAAAATTCGATATGTTGTTTGTTTGTAAGACGGAGACAACTTATAAAGGTGTGAAGTCCTCATAAATTAAACCATGAAATACATACATTGTGTTATTCAAATTTTTTAAAATAGATTTTTCCAAGTGACAGGGTTGATAAATAGTATTTTTAAATAAAATTAAAATGAATAAACAGCTGAATTGTTTTCATAATTATATACCTATTATTGCTTATACGATTTTTCGGTTTCATCATGTTAGTTTAGTACAGCGGTTCTCAACCTTTTTATATCCACGTACCACCAACATAGTTTGAACATTTTTAACATACCACTAATAATAATAACCTTCTTTTATTTTACTCATCAAAAATGTATACGTTGTTTTACATGACGTATGCAATTTTATTTTATTAGGAACTATAAAATTATGACAAAATAAGAATTTAATGCACAAGAACCACACATGTCTTAGGTTATAATTCCACGCAGTCAATATATTAGAAGGTCAGCTAATATCAAATAAATCAAATAATATTTAATGTTAAAAAATGGTTCATTCCAATTGTTTATATAAAAAGAGATTTTCTTCGCGTACCATAGATTGAGAAACGCTGGTTTAGTATATGGACAGATGGTTATTTTGTATTCGAACAACTATCATTATTCATCGTGTGTAATAAATATACAGTGTCTCTTATTAAATGTTTGTTTGTTATAGACATTCATTATTGTAGTCTAAACATTGTTTTACCTAAATAAGTGTCACAACACCTATTGGTCGTATCCAATATAAAAGAATAGTGGTTATCTCAACCACCTACTGTTTATTTTCTTGAATACACATTTAAAATATTCTCCTACCATTTGGAGACCTTAAAATAAAACGTTTAGATGAAAAATGTAAGAAACTTCAAAACGATTTGCTTAATATTAAATTACAGTTGTACATTGTATAATTAATTTTATTTATATTGAACAAATGTATTACATTTAAAATTTAAATTAAAAATAAAAAGTAGTAACTAAAATAATATATAAATATAAATAAACATACCAATAGTTTATTTTCAACAATACAAATATAGTATGTACAAATATAACTATCAGTAAACATAATTTCAAAGTTAGATTTAAGAGTTTATATTTTTAAAATCGGCAAGTCGCTGATAGTACTAAAATCAACCCTGTCATACAAACAAACATTATAAAACAATGATTTTAGTGTTTTATTCTATTTAATAAATAAATTTTTTTATAAATTTAAAAAGATGGTTATTTTCTAGTTTTTGGATATAATTATTATATAACGAAATGTGTACAGTGTATCTCACGAATAGTTATGACCACATAATATTATAAAGACTAAGTGATTAAATTTCGTATTAATATCATTCGCTATTTTACGATATTATTATATGTTAAGAGAAAATATATTTAACGCATGAAATAATTTTTTGTATCCCCCCCCCCCACACACACACACACACACAAACATCTAAACACTAAATATAAACATTATGGTACCAGAAACCTCCGATATTTTATTTTCATAACGGGAAACATCTGCCTCTATAATAATTCGTTTATAGTATTTTATTTCTATATTTTAAATGCTTCTATGCTAATTAACTTATAATTAAACAATTTTATTTCTATATTTCAAATTTAATTATTAAAAAAAAAAATCGTTATAGTTTAATACACTTTTGTGAACGTATATTTTGTGTTCATGGCCTTTTAACCAAACCACTAATGGAATTCAACTACAAATAATCGCATTGTGTATTCGGGTAGTTTTTATTTTGTGACAGAACCGCAACCGTAGGTATACTATCAACAAAATACCTACCGTGCGGCGATCCGTTGAAGACGTATGTATAGATAAAACCGCTTCGTTTTATCGAAATATGACGTCTGGAGAAAATTATTGTTTGCAGTCCGTCGAAAGCGTATTGTACATTTGTGCATGATATACGTATGAACATAAAAAAAGAGCACTCACGGGAGACAGATTATTTGTTTAATATACATATATATATATATATATATTGTATATATAATATAAAGTATAAGCGCATGTGAGGGACCTAGTTCGATTGTATTGTAGACCAACGTTTCTTAAACGGTACACAATATCATATTGAACGTATACGTTGAGAAATAAACTTTTGCCTGAAGAACTTCACGTTTAACTACAAGCTTATAATACTTTGTCCACAGATCATAAATTATGCTGTACCTAACTGAACATTAGAACATATTACATTGTACGATGAATGGGATTTAAATACCAAAACCCATTAGTTATGAATATAACATTATAATATGTATACGTTATTAAGTTTTTATACGTTCATTTTTCAATACTAACATGCATGACATATGTCACGTTAATCGAGTAAGACACAGAGCGCTTGTGATTATCTTTTGGAATGAATTATATTGGAATTAAAATACCCTCAAAGTCGCTTAAGTCGTAAATCAGTTCCATATTGCATTTTATTATAACAAATTATATAATACTTTTTTAGAAACCAAAATGTATGACCTTCATGTGTTGGAAAACACTTATTTTATTTACGAAAAAATAAATATCTTCATTAATTTCGACATCAAAATACTAAGTAACCATCTATTTTTTAAATAGTTGATAGAGAAGAATTTAACTTAATAATGAAAATATAGTGTTTAATTCAATGTAATAATAATATTAAAATAAAATAAATTATAATATATACACTATATACTATTGCACAGTATCAATTGTCACAATTTATTGACAACTATCTGACTTGGATCCGTAAAATTTTATTTTAATTCTACAAAAATAACCTTTCAAACAACTTTTTAATTATAATTTATTCTATAGGTATTATTTAAGATTTAATATTATAATAACAATATTTTATTTAGTTAGTCGTTGATTATAATTACATCATACGTTTTAAACAACTTGACACAAAAAATGATATGTTTGGCAATCTTTTTTTAATAATAATTAAGTATCCGTCAAATAAACAAGAATATTTGGTATGAGAAAATGAGATTATAATTTTAAACCGTCGTTTGTTTGTTATTTTTTATTGAAATAATAAAAGATAAAACCAAGAAAAAACCAAGTTATGTGTAACGATTAATACTACCATAATTTACAAAATAAATATTTAATCCTACATGGAAGTTTAATTTTTAAAAGTAATATTAATATAATGTCTTTATAAGGATCATAATAATAATGAGCTGAGGGGAGTGATAAAAAAATGGTTATTTAAGAACCTCAAAATACCTTGAACTCCACTTGTTTAATGTAGCTGATAAATTTTAGTATTATTTTATTTTAAATGTGAATGACAAAAAATTATAATATAGCATATTTATATCAATTATCTAAAATATAATGTTTATTTGCTGTGGTTATAATTTTTTATGTGTATAGCTTCATGAATTAAATGAAAATAAATGATAAATATATAACATTCTTTATTTAAAGTTTAAAACTATCCACAATTTTAATAATTTAATAATTAATACGTCGAGGACAGACCACCGCTCTAACTACCGTATAATAACGAAATACAAATCGTACCATTTAAGTAATTGTGTTTTGCAAGCCAAAATATAAAATAAAAGCCAGTAAAATTTTCATGTTTTAACATTTTATGTGATAATTTGTTCATCTTGTTTAAAAGCAACTAAGTAATATTATTAATTAAAAAAAAAAATTAATGTATAATATGATTGTCGCATAGATTAAAAACTATTCCCAGTAAACTATCAATGATAAAAATCAAACGTATTTGATATCATATTATAATAGAAGGTAAAAGGAATATCCTTGTTAAAAAAAATCATCTTGGACGATATAATATAATGGATTGTTAGTTTAGTGGTAGGTTTATTCATTGTTTGAAATGATAGAATATTGATTAGTCAATATCAACTGCAAGTGCTTCTCTTTTCAACTGCAATTATAGCTCACCGATAAAAATACAACTTGAAAATGTTCAAAAACATGGGTTACTTAAACATTTATTAGACAAAAGTTTCACATAAGCGCCTTAAGTAAAGAAAATCACCACTATTTTGCATTTCACCTAAAAACATTTTTTTATGTTGACTCTATATACGAAAACAGAAAATAATAAAATTCTGGCAGCCATAATATAAAAAGGCATGTAATACGTTAAGCGCATATACGTTAAAGCGGCCGTTAACTGCTACCCGGTTTCGATACTTTTATTATATAGATAAAAGCCGTTTGACATTGAAATTATTCGAGTAATTAAAAACCAAAATTAGTTGTGAATTTTTGGTGTTGCGTTTAATCAAACATTCCACACGATAGTATTATTATAGTTTATAGAGTACCTTTAAATAAAAACAAATGAGTAGTACAACAATTTCATTTTTCGGGTTTTCTGAATATTCAAAAAAAAAAAAAAAATAATAACTACTTCGAACTCCATCATGACCATATTATTATTACACCAATAGTAATCGTAAACAGATCGTTTCGTCTCTCATCTGACATTTATGTAAAATTCAAACATTCTGAACCCTCAGAACATCTTTAGCGCGTCCACCTCTCTCTGTACGATATTATTAAAACGATAAAAATATTTTAAGTCTATTGAGTGCCTAAGATATTCAACTCTTTGTTCTTGGCTTGTCTACAAGTACAATTTAATATAAAAGAATCGTTTGTAAATCGACAATAATCAATTAATCATTGTTCTGTTCGGTGTCTTACGTAACAAAGAATAAAAAAATAAAACAATTGAAAAAAAAATGATAGTTAAAAATAGTTTTCCAGTATTTCGGACGTTTTTGATGCGTATACACATACCTCAGCAGCGGCCGCAGTAACTGCAGTATCCGTTTGCTTCACCTCGGACACCAAATCCGTCGAAAAATAATAATGACGACGAAACAGTTTAATTAAACCAACAATTACGACATTATTAACATCACGGCTTTGGATCTCGCGAAACGATCCGATTCATCATTCCGTGTTTGTCGTCAGAGTTCCGTTCGCATCGGCGGACTGTAATCGACAGCGACAGCGGTGGCGTCTATACGCGCGCCCAACGTGTTCGCGAGCGGCGCTTACGGACTTCCTCGTCGCCGCCTTGCCCGACCACCACCGAACGAATCACGACGGTGTGTGTGTGTGTGTGTGTGTGTGTGTGTGTGTGTGTGTGTGTGTGTGTGTGTGTGTGTGAGAAAGAGAGAGAGAGAGTGTATTGGAGGATTAGGTAACACATTTTTAGTTGTAACTCGTATAACTTTCCAGTATTAACGTTTAGGTTTTATTTTTATCGGAAGAAATACTTACAATCTATAATTTTTTAACAACACAATAAATAAATGCGACGACTAACATAATATGCATAATAATAATAACAGTATTAATATTAAAAATAAAAACAAGGGTACATTTTCTTACAAGCACGATTCTATCGAATAAACAGATCAAAAAAAGTCATTGGGCACGGCCGTGATTTGTTTTCAAAAATAAATTACACAAATTGTGCACTTTGTCAGATTGGATTTTAAAAAGTTTCATGAGGAGACTAAAAACGGGTTTCGGTTGTATTTATATAATTTATGTAGAGACTATTATAGTAGAAAAGTACATATCGAAAATTGCAAAATTCAATTCTGATCTAATTTTTAAATCATACTCCAGATGTTGAATTTGTGCATTTTATAAAATTCTCACAGATTACGATGACATTATTAATTATTATTCTTTATGGTTTAATTTTTTATGTTGAGTAAAATATTGTTGAATCATAATATTCAAATCACGTATTACGTTATAGGTATCTAAAATGTCCTTAAAACCAAGACAGGTTATTGTTTATGATAGCGTTTTAAACTTCGATAGTAATTACAGTGAATTTTATAATTTAATAACACATCAATTTAAATAAACACATACACATAAAATCACTGAATCAATCTATATTTAAGTGAATTTGTGGAAGAAGTAATATTCTATTAGAAATTATAATTGTATTTTGAATGCAGTGATATGTAATCTGCTTTCTGTATTTCATAGTCAACATATCAATGATCGTAACCAGTTAGTCATTGATTAATCAACTAATGGTGCTCAATAATAATGAAACACTTTGAAAACTCTGGAATATGTCACTCCTGGCCGGCATAGGCAAGATCCATTACAAATTTAGGGGCTTACATTTTTATCTTAAAATTAAAGTGAGCTTGGGGGCATTGATCCCATACAACTGAAAAACTGTTTGTTTTTTTAGGGGAGGGGTAATATGATGTTTAGAGCGCTAAGACCCACAAAACCCCCCGTCGATTTTTACTTATGCTGGTCGGATAGTGTAACTAAAATAAAATTATTATGAGCTCGTCATTTATATACCTACGTGTTTTAGACAAAGGTGCATTACCCTTATTCAAACAAAAAACGTGCATGATTGTATTATTATATTATATATGAACTAACAATTACGTTTAATCCGACTATCTATTGAAAAATATTTTTATTTTGTTTTTTTTTTATCACTCTTTGAAAATAACATCATAATTTTTTATCAAAATAATAATAATTTTATTACATAGACATAATAATAATAATATTATAATATAATCTCATTATTATTTCTTTTTTAAGTTCAATATCAATATAATAATAAATGTTTAAACAGAAACAATTGTTTAACAATGTGTTTATGCTATCGCTCAACTGGGAAACGGAGTTAGCCTTAATTTATTTTTCATGAGTCAAAGCGTATACCTTTTAATTTAATTAATCTTGAAACACAGAGAACGACGATAGACTTTGTCTTTATTCTAGGATGTATTTGAATTTTTTTTTTTTAGTCCCCGAGAAATAATTTCTGTATACATTAACAATGATATACGACGCTGGTTCTTAAACAATTAATTTATAACCATTCATTATCAATAACGAGTACATAGTGTTAATATTCATAAACAGCTGCAATTTACGGCAGAATTATTCAATTTTAAACAACGCAATATTTATATTTGAACGTAAAATTTTAGTGCTATACTTGAAATTCTTTCTGATCTTGAAGCCAAACGTCTCAATCAAAAAGTAAAGTTGTGTTTTTTGGGTAGGTGAAAAACATATAAGGTATTTTATATATTAAACTTGTTATTAAACACCACTATTAATGATAAAAAAAGGTCAACAAGTGAGTACCGCTCTGCTATACAGTGGGTCACTTTCATGGATAAGTTAAATATGAATTCAGTGACATTATAAATCATTGTATTTGAAAAACAATTCAGAGCGAAATCGGTCTGTTAGCCTACATTAGTGCATTACTAAGTGTATTTTTGATATTATTTCTATTAAAATAATTCATTTTACTATTAATATTACAGTAAGTTGAATTAATTTTTACAGAAAACATTGCATTTGAAAATTTAATTAAGTGTATAAAATATAATAATATAATTTAAAAGTTTCAAATAAACTACAAAAAAAATTTTTATATTAACTTTAAATATTTATAAAAAATGTGTGCATTTGTATCTAAAAAAAATTTAAAGCTGCATTTAGAACAACTTACGAGAAACCTTGTTTTAAATTTTCAATCTTTAGTTTCAAAAATTAAACATTTTATACATTTTTAAACACAAAATAATTTCGATGATGAATTTTGATCAAAATTTGAAGTTTAAATGCTTATAAAAAAAATTGTGCCTATATATTTTTAATATTTTCGATCTACTAATATAACAACTTATGAAAAACCTTATATAAAATTTTCAAGTAATTTGATCCAATGGAAATTTTTTTATTGATATTTATAGAAAAAAATTTTAAAAAACATAAAATCCTTATGCCTACAATTACCTCAAAAATTGTCAAAATATTTTTAAATTTTTTGCTAAATAGAAAATGATAATCTCAACATTTGGTAAAAGTTTCAAATGTCTACGGTTATTCCTTTTTGAGTCACATCAAAATAAGAAAATCGTTCACGGAAAAAAACGGTGAATATCCAATGTTAAATTTCAAACGCTCATAAAAAATTAGTTTGACTTTCCGGTAATTTTTTTTTTTTAAGTAGAAAAACTTATAGAGTATCTCGTGTTCAATTTTCAAATCCACCACAAACATGGATTGTCGTTGTAATTAATTTGAGGTTCTGACAAATATCGGGTAAATTCGTCTTCATCATTATCAGAAAATTGCCCCATTAGCTCATCTAATATAGTCTGTTTTGCTATTTGATTATATCTGTCTATATTTGTCAAAATGTGATTAACAGATAATATTTTTTAACAAACCATTGTTTATATACGGTATTTAATTACTCCGAGGGCTCAAATTTTAAGTTTTTGTACCTAGGATCAAGCAGATTTGCCATTTGTACTATAAATACAATTAATTATCAGTTTCCTCATAATTTAGATCTTCCATTGAAAATCGTTTCGCCAATTTTGTGGAAACTATGTTTTTGAATATTATAGCAAATATACAGTCTGTTTGATTTGAATTCAAGTGTTTACTTATTAGACTAGCAATAAGTGGCTGAACCTAAAATTACAATGAACAAGTTTTATATGATTTTGTAATTAGGATATACTAAATAATAGTTATTATCAAGTTTATATTTATGATAAATATTTACCATAGATATTGTGATTTGTTGTTCAGAGCATAATACTGTCGTGGTTAGTTGTAGTAGTTTCAATAACCTGATAGTAACTTCACATTGATCCCAATCTTCTTCAATAATTTCTAAATTTTTTGCTGTTTTTGTGTAGAAGTATTCTCTGTCTGATATAACAGCTACAACAATCCTGCGCAGTAAAGCAAGCGATCTACCATTGCTAGGGACGAATTCCATCTAGTGGAACAACTTTACAATAAAGTTAATGGATTTTGACTAGTCTGTTGTAAATGCAATTTTAGTGCATTTGATTGCTTAAGTGATTGTCTAAAAGTAGTTACAATTGATGATGCTTTTTTCAATAAATGACTACAAACATTATTATCGTGTCCTTTTTTTATTGCTAGCTGAATTATATATACTGCGCATCTATTTGAATAAATTTGTAATTGATCTTCTAAATTTCTTATTGCAATTGTAATGTTTGATACATTATCATGAGTTATACCAGTGACCTTATTAGTTATATCCCATTTTTTCATAAGCTCTGCAATGTGCTTATGATCTTTAATGTGTCAATAAGCTGTGTGTGATTCTGTTATTTCATTAATGAACAATATAACATTACACAACGTCCAATCTTTATCAAAATAGTGATCAGTGTATGTAATATAAGAATCTATTGCTAACGAACTCCAGCTATCTGTTGTTAGAACAATACTGTTAATTCTTTCAAGATATTTTTTTGTTTTATTTACTTTTAATTCATATAATGTTTCTATTCGAGTACTTATTGTTTTTCGGCATGGTATCTAATAATTCGGCTCAAACAAGTTTTGAAATTTTTTAGTCCTTCATTTTTGATAAAAGAGAAAGGTAATAAACCACTTGTAATAATTTCACAAATGCTATGTGTTATCTGTTTTATTTGTTCTCAGTTTAATGATTTATCACTTTTTTGTTTTGCCTTGTATGTTTATTTTATACGTTTGTGTGGCTGAATACTTTGTGATGATTCTGTAGACGCTAAGGTAATACATTGATCAGTAGATGCTGATGCTATATCAGTTGAAAATATTGACTCACTATGACTTTTTTTATAACATCTTGAGCCCTATAAAAGAAGAAATCAAATTAGTGTATTAAGAATTATTGAGAATTATAAAATAAATTTATATTAGAATAAAAATTTCTCCAGCTATCCCAAGATTCGAACCATATATCCCATAGTTATCACACGTTTCGAATACCACTGAGTAACCTGCATCGGAAATACTAATAGCGCTTTTGTACTCTTAACTTAAACACACTATACTATTAAATATTACTATATTCAAATAAATTTTAATTTTAATAAATATATATGTAACTATTATTTCAATTATGAAAATCATTTGATTATTTTAATAATCATTTTTATTCCATTATCACTATAGTTAAATCTTACTTATACGTAATGAAAAATTTAAATTTTAAAATTAATAAAAATGTAATTTTAATTACCTTTTGCTATTCAATTGTGGTGCATTATTTTCATTTTTGTGCCACACATTAAAATGTGTCCATAAAGATGATGTAGATCCGTTGTTCATCAATACAGAATCACAAATTAAACAATTCGCCAAATCATTGGACTTATTATGTTTAAAATACTGCCATATTTTACTGGGAGCCATGATTAAAAATTTAAGGACTAGAAATAGTTGTTGTTTGTGCCTAGTGGAATTAGTGCTTAGCGAGTACTGCACAGTGAACACATATATGTTACTACAATACATATTGTTCACCATGTTATCGCAAAAGTTAGAGTGTAAACTTAGAAGCTATCTAATTTAAACTATCATCATCTTTACCGAGAATTAAAAGAATGGCCATAAAGTGGTGTAATGAAAGTTTTATGATTAAAATACAGAAATTTACAAAAATAAAACCAAACCTCGAATTTTAAAATCCGAAATCCGAAATCCGGATTTAGCAGATTTTTGAAGAATTCGGATTTCATTCCCATCACTACTTTTGACCCCCCCCCAAAAAAAAAAAAAAAAAATACTAACTAAATTCATTTTCCTATCAGAAATAATGCTGATAAAGAGAGCACTTTTACTGCCCTAAAACGTGATGATAGACGCAAAAAAAACAAACAATTTTGTAAAATCAATACATTCTTTGCTGTGCTCAGAAATATTATATTATATATTATTTTGGAGTCTTGGTGATTCTGTGAAAAAATAAGCCATTTCGAGATTAAATTCACAGTATAGGACACCACTGCCGTTGAATTCTTCGAGGTTTAAAAATTGTAAGGGTTTGATAAAATAGCTTCGACGAATTTTATCACATATGGAGAGAGGATTTATTTATAGCTTAAAATAGGTAGTAAAATATGTAATAACAATTTGGTAAAATATTCAGTTAAGTCACTAATAATTTCCAAATTATCATCAGGTTAAAGGGAACAATACTAGTACAAGGAGTAAGGAGGGGTGCTACGTAGCCCATACAAGGCAAAGTGGTTAACCGAGCTTTACGCAATGTTAAATATACGACAAATTATTTTTGAAATTTAATATGAACACATTATAGTGATGAATACAAATTATATTACAATTTTTATTATTTTTTTTTTCATCATATTCTTTGATAACAAATAACAATGCAATACGTATCAAAATACTAGTTCAAAATTGTTTATCCAACATCTCGTAAAATGCACGGATCCCTGAAAATTCTAGCAGCAGCGTTGAAAGTGAAAATGTTATTGTAAATGTTACTCTAATAGTATTTTTAAATGTTTTTTGTCAAAAAAAAAAAAATCTTACTGGTCTTACGAAATTTAAATTAGCAGCGTAATATGAAGCGACATCAAATGCCTTAAATCTAAATAAAAGTACAACAAAACATATACAATACCCGTTTATATAGATAAATATGCAAATCTGTAAATGTATAGAAAATAAAGATAGATTGTTTCATCGATAATAGACGATTCGTATGGGCATTAGGTACTGACCAATTTTGTAAAAGGATGCTGAAAAAAAAATATAGAAAATATACCAAAAAGAGGTTATTTTACTCTATTAATTCACCGACGTCGTGACGCCGTATAAACCGGCACGTAAACACGTTATTTTAAACCTTGTGCTGAACATTTTCATGCATAAATCGATACGATTATATATTTTTATGTTGATACCTACCCATAATAATATTTTTCACAAACTTTAGTCGACCATGCGCGTATAGAAAGAAACTTGTCGATTACCTAATATTATTATAGATCATTCCTGTATATACTGTTCTCAGGCGTCTATTTTTTCACCTGACACCGACGTTCTATTATACTATTATTGTGATTTTAACGATATAATATATTATTAAATATTATTACTATATATAAAATACGAGTGCCAACAAAATAACTATAATAAAACACCGTTCCGGTAGGAATATTCATTCTTGTGATTTACGCGTGATATGATATTATATCATAATGCGAATTATTTAAATGATATTATCGCGAATACTTTGTCTCGCATCCATATTATTATGCTATACGTTTTTTTTTTTTTTTTTAGTCGAATTATAATTTTACTATTTCTTGAATGTCAGATAGTCATTATTAGGCGTGGATTTTTACATAAATTCATAATTGTATTGGATATAAATTTTTTAATTCTAATTAAAAACGAACACGTTTTATAACACTCTAAATAAAACAATAAGTATTCATTATTATTTAATAAATATTTTTAATTAAAATATTTTCTTAAAAATTATACACATATATACTATAAATACACATTTTGTTATATATTTCGTTTTTTTATAATGATCAAATCACTGAAGTATTATCAATAATCATTATTCTGCGGGAAACATGTTTAATCTATCATAAATCGTAATATAGTCATAATAAATTAGATAAAATGGGTAAAGGATTTTTGATATCGCCATAATAATAATAATTCTATACACAATCTATACAATCTATTACTTTAGTGACTCTCTATTGCTCTATTTCGTTCATTTGTTTTTATATTCAGTATTTTTCAGTTTTCATTTTTATATGATTCAAATTTTAAAAAGGTGGATAAGTTGATACCACACTGTAATATACGATAGATGTCTAGAGGGGTGACTATAAAGGATGTGTTAAATTTGAATTCAATGATATAATATCGTTGTGTATGAAAAACTTTTCTGATGGTCTATTAGGTTATATTAGTAGGTAAGTATATTTATGATATTATTACTCATAAACGAATTTATTTTACTATTAGACATTAGTAATATAGTAGGTTGAATTAATTTTTGTCAAAGAAATTGCATTTTAAAACTTCATTCAGTATATGTATATATAATAACAATTTTAAATAACAACAAAATAACTAAAATCGTAATTTTTCGTTTAAATTCCTATCTAATTTCGATGTATGGTAAATACCCTTCGAATGCACCAACTATAGATTCACTTTCGGTCCAGAAAAATTATTTTATTTCAACTACATATCGTATACACAGACACAAAAAAAAACTCACATCATCGTGAAATAAATACATTCATCGCTTCGCTCAGAATCTAAAATGAATGTAAATAAAAACTTTTTGTTGAATATTTCATGTTTTTTAATACACATTTCAACAACAATAACAACATAAAAAATTCACACATGTTGACTTTTATCCCATAAAAATCCACTGACTAGTAAATAATTGTTAATATTTAATATCGCAATTGTTCGTTGTTCCTTATTGTTGTCTAGTTTCTGTAGTTACTACCTATAACACTAAACGCGCTAATAATTATTATAGTTTCCGTTTCTAATGAATTCTACAGAACAGCGTTAAGCGAGAAGACGTATAACTTCGGAGGATTACTTATACATTAATCATAATATGCATTATTATAATATTATTATATCAGCTAGCCGCTAATCTAATTGATTATAGTAATTATATTCGTATCTGTGATTTGCAAACTACAACATGTGTAATTCCTACTGTGCAAACATTGTTACAGAATAACACTCATGAAATTACGTAAAACTTTAGTTCCCCATAATATGTAGTACCAATGCCTAATATATAAACATACAAAACTTGTATATTCCCTTAAAACAAAACAAAACAAACTCAATAAATTGTATGAATGTTTGTGCGCTACCATAAAAGGGTAAAATTTCCGAAAGATCAATCCATTTTATTCATTCAGTTGCGAAATTAATTTTTCGTAGTTAAAATAATACCTAAAATGCCATCTTCATATTTATATTTATCATATCCGGTCCTAAATCATAATGCATAATAATTTCAATCGAATAAACAAAAAAAAATTCTGTTATGATATAATATCTGAGTAATAGCAATAGCATCGATATAGGACTATAAGATAGTATAATATAATAATTGATATGGTGTGTCGTAATATTAAATTCGAAAACAATGGCCAATGGGCAATGATCAGTTATCACTTATCAACATTTTTAAAATGTGTTGCATTTCTTTACTGGTTTTCGCAATGTCATTAAACATTATACTTACATGAATAATGACTTATGAGATAATTACTTCTCTAAAGATTTACATCAGTAATCAATTTTTGATCTATTTAAGTACTGCGCGGTCCTCGTTGCGCTACTGCTTTACAATTTTAAAAAGTGCAAACGGAGATACAAACAGCATTGGTCATAACTAAATGACACTTCTCCAGCCAAAATCTAAGTATCTAAAATGAACAAAGTAATAGCTTGACTGTTAGAATTGAATGTCTCGGCTTTGACAAATTGTAGTATTGAGTGTTGACTAAGTTTTCGTTCTTAACACTGCCTATTCAAAGTTATGATAAAATATGTATACTTACCCTTGCTATTTTCATAACGTATCACTCAGATGCTATATCTACTTCAAACCTTGATGGATGAGACGCGTCCCTCAACTACTACTGTTGGTCGTGGACTTGTGATACTGATCGGCGGTCACATAATATATTGTCTTAACTTAATTTAAATCTTCTTATTTTAAAGTTCAGCGCGCACTACATTCTATAATGACTGTAAATTGTCTTAACATAAGTCTGTTATAGTCAATGACAATATATTGCATATTTAAAATACATCAGTTTTCAAAGTATACCGTACATCTACAGTATAATATGTATAGTATAACGCGTTGATTTTAAAAGTATCAGACTTAAAATTAATAACAATATATTTTTTGATATTGTGTGTATAGACAAATTTATTAATTTAAATTCACTAATTTATTGATAGAATCTTTAATCGAATGGTGAATTGTTCCAATATTCATTATATAATTTCATAATTTTAAGTCGTAACGAAACCAGTAGTTTCTGTTATAAATTGTTCGATAAAATCATCAACAATATTTGGCAAAATTTTAATGGATTTTTTATGCTTAACGGAGGATAGTACCCAAAAATTATTTTATAAGTATCAATAAATCATATTCTTAGTATGTATTGGCTTAACATCTGATCCGGTTTTCGATTATTCAATTGTTAATTTATTTAAAATATATATTTTTCAGCTGTATTATAATAAATATAATAACTACGTAAGTATACATATTTTATTGTTTTTATGTTCTGCTCAACTCCGTCACAATTTGTTTGCTTATATTTTTTCCGTACAATAAAATAGATTCACGTTTTAGAGCTCCAACACTGACAATAATAATTACCTATTTTTAATTGTTTTGATATCCTCCGGCTTTTCATTAAGACTAATTAAGTTTTAAACTATAATCGCTATAGCAAGTATTTTAGTATACTTTATTTCTCCTTATAAATTATTTAACCATATTTTTATCCTTACAGTACTAGTCCCAACTAGGCCCTCATAATCCTTCTATATTTCTCATAACTGTATTTGGTTTTATTTCTACTTAGCGGTTTTTACTTATGTAAATAATCAGAACCAAATAAATACTAAATGCTCTCTGAACATTTAAATTTTACGTTTTTATTCTTTATAAATTTAAAATTATAAAATATGAAATTCTCATTTCACTTTGTTCTACTTTCATAAAAACTTAGTTAATAAATATAAAATTAAATTAAACATTTATGACAGCTACATTTAATTGTACATATTTCAGATTATAACTCGAAATCAAGAAAAAATATAAGTAAAACAAAATAAAGTTAGTCCTATAAAGAAAAAAAATATATATATATACAAAATCCTTAATATTATGTACGTAAATGTACTTTTTGTAACAAATAATTTTAAATCATACATCACATAAATAAACGCTTTTTAATTAATTAGACACAGGTTGATAATTGTCAATTAATTTTTGTGGTTTACAAAAATTAAAAAAATGTGTCACACATCGATTTTATTCTTATTAATATTTTTAAATAAAATATATGCAATTTATAAGCACAATCAAGATATAAGATTTAAGAACTCAAAGACATGAACAATTAGAAAAAAAACCATCCATCAGAGCATCAGTGAATAATGACACTGGAATGAGAAATGAGTATTTAAATATAGAAACATTTATTTGGGCAATTTAATCCTTGTTAATGTAATTTAACCACATTAATGACTTAAAATAAGACATAAATAACGGTATCTACTTAAAAAGGTTATTTTTAGTCGGTTGATGTTAAAACTATGTTTTTATGTTTGACAAATCATTTTAAATTAAATGTTTCCTTTAACTATGATGGGTCTTACCTTATATTTATATATATAAAAATACTTGAATGTATTTCCAAAAACAACCCTAGAATACAAAACTCAAACAACTAAAAAATTTAATATTTATGTAATTATATATATATATATATATACTGGGTAATTTTTTCAACAATAAATTCATATCATAATTTTTAATTATTTTTTTTTATTCAAATCATAATTTCAAATTTTAAAAAGTATTTTAAGTTTTTGAAAAAACTAATTAAAAGTAATTACAAAACCAAAATGGTTACTTTTAAGAATGTACGGCCAGATTAGTGGTCAATATTATGTGAAGTACTAAGAGGTATTCCCTTCATCTTGACTTTTAATATTTATTACTAATTACTATAAAACTATAGAATGAAAAAATCCTGCGAATACAATATACCTAAGTACCTACTTACTTATAAATTAATAACAAGTACATCAGTTTCCTTGATTATGGAACCTATTACATAATATATTAATCAAATGATAATTTATTGAAATAAAGTTTATTTTTTAACTCAAATTTGTTAACATAAATAATTTCAGTAACTACCTTTATCGCCTTTGTCGTTGTATATTATTTACACGAATGTTTTAATTATTTTATATTAGTGATTATATAAATTAAGTTTATTAAATAGAATAAAGTACCTATTAATATATTTTTTTAATCATAGATATTGCCGGTTCATTAATTATTCATTTACTACAACTGTTCAAACATAAGTAAATTAATTAATAGTTTTAATTGAAATACCAGTGAACTTTACCAACGTCCAATTTTATTGGATGCTCGATGGTGATACTCAGCTGCCTGAAATATTGTCATAGAGCACACGCATTAAATTACATCCCAGATGTGACACTTTTATTTCCCGTTGTTCTTATAAAAAGGTCCCTTCATTCTTAATTTTTCTTTTGATAATTTATAACCTGTAGTTAAAAAACTATCTGAGAAAACTTACTATAAGTCTATTAAACATTTTAAAACATTCTACACATTGTTGCAAATAAATTGCCTATGCGATGAAGTGTGTATAAAATAATTTATACTATTATACGAAATAAATATGTACTTCATTTTTAAAGTCAGTCAACGTGCAATATAACAGGTCATAAACGCATAAAATATGAACTCGTAATAATTCGTTCTCCTCGTCAGATTTTATTATTATTTTTAACTTTCAAGTAATGCTAAATATTAAATTGATGAGGTGACTTATCAAACAATTGCAGACGAAGATTATTATGAGCAAATTTTGGTTTACTATATATATTAACATAAAATATTTGAAACATTTTAATATGTTAACGAAGTAAAAAAAAAAATAGTTAACGTTTTTTTTTTAATCATATCTCTATATTTATTTCTCGGAACCTAAAATGTCTATCATCCGGAAACTTAAAGACGCTTATTTAATTAACACAAATTAAATAAGCCAAGAACATATTACAGTAAAATCTTCCTTAACAGATACCTCTAAATAGCGGATACCTCCGAATAGCGGACGTTTTTATGTGTACAGGAACATTTTCACTACTTTTATATAGGAAAACCCCTAAAACATTAAATAACGGACACTTTTATTGCAATTTAATTTTGATTTCGACAATTTTTATCATAAATATTGAATAATCATGAAATGCCTTAATAAATATTCATCTGTCTATCTAATCTAATCTTACTACAGTAAAACCTCTCTTAACGGGTACTTCTCAATAACGGACAAAATTTCCGGTCCCGGCATAGCCCCGTTGAAAATAATCAATAATGCTCCTCTAAATAGCGAACACCTATGAATAACGGATGCAGACAGGTTTAGGTAGTCCGAAGTATTTAAATATATTTAAATAACGGACAGCTATCCAAGAAATATGAACTTATTGTGTATACATATATACTATGACAATATTAATACCGATAAATACATTTATCTAAACCGTAATTTAATAAATACGATAAGGTATGAAAAATTTATTAATACGAACGATAATGATGTTATGACTTATTGATATCTATACCATTGTCTGTAAGTATCGTATTTACCATAGCTCCGGTACGGTCGCGTTTGACGTTAAAAAATATAATCGACCTAATAAAATGTTATGATGCAAAAAAACAAAGCGTTCGTGAATTAGCGACTCAATTTAAAGTTGGTAAAACTCAAATCGGAACCATACTCAAGTCCCGGGTAGATCTACTGCGTTAGTGGTGTGATAAAAACGTGAATGAAGAGACAAAAAAGAACTTTATTAAAGGTAAGGGCTTTGCCACGTCTGTGCTAAAAATTTACTCATCTCCGGTCCTCTCATACAGGAAAAAGCTGTAGAAATCGCCGAGACTTTAGGTGAAACTAATTTTAAAGCATCTAATGGATGGCTAGATAGATGACCGAAAGGTTATCCTTTTTCTTGATAATGCGACTAGTCATCCCCATTCGAATTTACAGAATATGAAACTCGCATTCTTTCCACCAAACGTAACTTCAATTTGCAGCCTCTTGACTTAGGAGTTATAAAAAATTTCAAAACTCACTACCGTATTAGTCTTTTAAAACACGTAATTTCGTCTAAAAATAACGAAAATAAAAAACCAAATGTGACGGTTCTTGAAGCAGTTATGTGGACTACAGCGGCTATTAAAAAAATAAACAAGGAAATAGTCACTAAATGTTTTATAAAGGCTGCGTTCCTGGGGTCAGATAATAATGGTAACTTAACACAAGTAGAGGATCTGAATAGTGAGTTATTGAAACTAGATTCAACAATATGTCGAAAAAATGCACCGGACTATTCTTCTATAGATAAATGCTTACAAACCGAAGACTTATCATTGAACATTGAAGACATAATCAATGATTGCACGAGTGAGAATGAAAAACATGACATAGAACAAGAAGAAGTTAGTACAGATGGTGTAGACGAAGAAAAATTAACGGTCAAAGAAGCATTGCAGTTAGAGAATAGGCTGAAGACATTTTGTCTCAATAAGAGTGATGCTGTTTCATTGTCATTAGTTAATCAACTTCAGTCTAATTTTGAGGAAATTGCAATACAAAAAAAAAAACAAACTAAAATTTCAGATTTTTTTTTTAACAAGTAATTTTGTATAATATATTTTGTTACGTCTAAATAATTGTAATAAATTATGTAATGATAAACCTAAAGTAAGATAATTTTTAAAAAGTCAATAACATTTAAATTTTCAGACATAAATACATACATATTATTTTATTAATTTCTTCCAATAGCGGACACCTCTCAATAGCGAACAATTTTGTCGGTCCCGTGAGTGTCCGCTATTCAAAGATTTTACTGTACTATACATTATTATATAATTATAGTTTATTTTATCTGTCCATTATCGCGTCGATGAATACATTTTTCTAATTTATGTTCTATGAAGTTATCCTAGTCGTATTTAGTTGTGTTTTTGATTCTATTATATACGAACGTATTCGTAAACATATTATAGTATGCAATGGCTGGTAAACGAAAAAGATTAAGTTTGAAAGAAAAAATTGAGATTCTTGAATTTCGAGCATATAGTATAAATATAAGTGTTCGTGCTAAATTACTATACATCTTAAACAAGCTAAAGTAACGGATTTTTTTAATAAATGTTAATTTTTTTTTTATAAAATTATTTTTATTTACATTTTCACTAATTTTTACATACATAATATCATAATTTTAAATAATAATGTATACAATTAATATTTGCATTAAAATAATACAAATATACAAATATCTTTATATTATAAATATTATATAAATAATAAATGTTGTACATACGTAGTTATTAATTTCTCCGAGTTATTTTCGAGAATTTACCCCCTCCCCTTTGAATAGCGGACACATCTAAATAACGGACAAAATTAAGGCGACCAAGAGTATCCGGTATTTAGAGATTTCACTGTAGTAATGTGAAACATATTGATTTTTTTTAATTTTAGTTTACACACTAAACGCATTTTAATCGTACACATATAGATTTAAATTTTTTAATATCACGTTATTAATTACGAGATGGTGTCAAAATCTTCAGAATTTTATATAATTTAAAAGATAAAAAGAAGATATTTTCATACAAAACATATTAAACAGTCATGGAACAGCATCTAGTTCACTGATGAACTTATTGTAAATTGATGACTGCGCTTCAATAATAATTCAATAAATTGTTTAATATTAAATAAATATTTAATAGCAAACTTTAATTTTCAACTAATAATTAAAAATATTTTTAAGTTTTGGCATCAAAATTTATTTATTTTTTTTATTATTTTTATTTAATAGTTTGTTTTAAATAAATTAAAATTAAACGTAACAGTTTAACCAGCAGTATAACTCAAATCGAAATACATACATAAATCTAACATTTTATTGACATTTTAACGAATTATAAGCTATAATATTTATTCTACTTTTTTACGTTATCTTCAATATATTGTGTGTACCTATTTTTCATTATTATTTAAAAAGATCTTTATTTTTTTGAAGAATCATAAATAAATATTAATGTTTCACATAGCAGTGTTCGTAAAATATCAATATAAATAATTTTATTATAATGAAAACTATATGTGATGTTAAATTATTACATATGCACGTGATAGTTTCGAATAGCGTCGTTATTTCACATTCGTGGTAATTCAGTGTTATTTAATATTTTTTTTCCTTATATTGTGTACATTTTTCAGTTATTATTATTTTTTTTCTCACTAAAATCTATTTTATAATCTGATACCCATTTTAACTGTGCACCATTCAGAATCCGAATTTGTGTACATTGGTTCTAAAACTATCTCAACTAAAATCTTTAAACTAAAATGAAATATTATACCTGTGATATGATACTAGAACCACATGATGGTATATTTATTAAAGAATTCTTATTTACTTTTAAAATGTTTTGTAAAAGTTTGTGTTGAAAATCAATTTCACATTATTCATGAAATAGTATAGTAATATAAGAAACTAAAATATATTTGCCAAAATATAATCCGTTTATTTTGTATATTTACGTATGTGAAATATTGCCAACCATATTTTTCTTACGCCAGTCCAAATCTTTTAAAACATGTAAATATAATATAAAATCATAATCACGTGATAATATTAAATTAAAAATTATCATTTTTAAAACCTACAACCAGTATTTATTAAGAAATAGATTTAAAAATATTAATTATTATAATCGTTCTCCGCCACTTTTTTTGTGCTGTTTTTATAGCAATTGTTGAGTTTAATACATTCTGATTTAACTCGTATCAATGTACCACAAATATATCACAAATCCCTTATTCACAAATGAACCACGTGCCGTGGGTCGACCTCGTCTGGGGAAATTACTAGACAATCGTTTTCAATTAAACCTTACCAACCACAAATAATTACGGTGAAAACTTTTTGACATTGGCAAAATTCCAAAGTGTTACTATTGCTTAAACAAACATTCTTTAAGATTAAACATTTAATACAAAAACCTGTAAAACTACAACTGAAGAAAAAAAGTAAATTGTATCAAAGAGAATGTAATTTTTTTAGAGTACCTATTGATTTAAAATTAGCAGTAAATAATATAGTTATATTTGGTGTTATATAGTATAATGTTTAGAAATGTAATTAAAATATAATAATTTTGATTAGCTTGTTTTGTCTACGGTACAGTTGTATTATTTTGAAACATTGTATATACATAATACATAATATTTTTAAACTGTAGGTACCTAGTAACAGTTACTAAACTGTAGACA
Source organism: Pentalonia nigronervosa (assembly GCA_014851325.1). NCBI lineage: Eukaryota > Metazoa > Arthropoda > Insecta > Hemiptera > Aphididae > Pentalonia > Pentalonia nigronervosa. The sequence continues at coordinate 51,876 of JACXSJ010000859.1, read as the reverse complement.
TCTTTGAAAACATTTCAACATCTGAATGTGTCAAAATATTAAGGTCATACCAAAATTAATTACTTAAATATTACAAACTATAATACAATATGCAGTATAGTATACAGTGAAACCTGTAATTACCGAACCATTTTAGTCACTGAAAATGTGTCCACTATTCGGAGGTATTTGTTATTCAGAACATTCAGTTTGTAGAAAATGTATAGTTTGTTCCCAAAAAATCGACCGCAATTTTAAAATGTCCACTATTTAGAGGTGTCCGTTAGGGGAGATTTCACTGTATTTTTTTGTTTTTATATTATAAAAATAACAATTGAATTTCAAATTTCTCGATAATGTTAATTATTTAATTTCTATAATAATTCTTAATTTGCTAAAAATTTCGAAATCATAATTGACAGTAGATATATAATATTATGAAACATTTAACAATTTTGACGTTAGATAAAACTACACTAAAGTTCGCACGACATCAACCATAACTGGCTTTAAAATTAAGTAACATACTGTATAATATATTATACAAAGTGATTCACTAAGCATACTCACCAATATTTTTCCTTTATAAATAAAATTATTCAAATTTAATTTTAAAATTTCTATATATACTTAAGTGCCATATTTTTAATAATTTTATTTTTTATACCATTTAAGAAGTACAAGTATTGTGGTGATACAAATTTCTTTTTTTTAAACGATTACTAACCTTTAATACTGCAAATTGTTATGCTAATATTCTTGTGGGCTTAAACGATTTTAAAATGTTTATAATTACTTTTGATCTATCAATATGTATAATTTGTAAGAATGGTACAAATAAAAATACTACATCCAATATTACGTATAGTTTATATTTTTACAAAACCATTTTTAAAGATTATTATCATTAGTATAAACATTTTAATAATTCAGAAACTACTCATTAGAATTTTTATTTAGATACATCAAATTTGTCAAGAAGACAAGAAAATTATCTGCTAAATAATTTGCAGTAAAAAATGGGGATTCTCCTTTAAAAAATAGAAGTTTGTTATCACCATAGAACTTTTCTTAAGTAGTACAAAAAAATCGGAAATTTGAAAATATGGTATTTAGGTATACTTAAAAATTCTAAAAATCAGAATTCTAATAAATGTTCTATTAAAGATAGGGGAGAGCATGCTTAAAAATTACCCTGTATATAAATTATATTATATTATTCAGTATGTTTATAAATAAAAAATCAGTAATCCTAATTCCTAACAGCCTAACGTATTGCGAATATTTTAGTGGAATTTCGTTCAATGTAATATATATATATATATATATATTTCACATATATATCACGGTCAAACAGATACCATTAGTTATATTATATTAAATTTTAAAAAAACTGCTCTAATATACTTGCTCTACAATTTGAATTAGGGTACCTGATTTTTCAATAAATTAACGCCGTATATTTTCTATATATATAACATATACGAATCAACATGTATGTATATATTATTGGTATATTACTAAGCCGTATAGAGTATATCCAGTGTTTTTTTGAACTAACAAATATATTTCATTATTCGTTATAATAATATTTATGCGACAAATAACCATAATAACCCGATAAACAGATTTACAATAATTCATAATTATTGTGTATTAAAAAATAATTACGTACGTCTTGAATCGCACACAATCGGCGTCATTCCGATCTATGAAATTTAATAAACGTATAAAAATATTGTGTTACTCGTACAGCATCGTTATGATTGTATCAAAACTTGATTGTCGACGGCGTTTCTATGTTTACTGTAAACACATTATTCGTTATTTTACATAATAATGGATACGCATTGCTCGAATTTCTCCTATCCGTTTTCGTTTTCGTAGAATACGTAAGCCATGTATAGCCTGAAACCGAAAGTTGAAGCGGATTTACTGTCGACATTTTTTGGTAAGTTAATCGAAAAATATTCTACACACTTTATGACCAGTTCGTATACATAAGTAATCTGGCAATCATTTTAATGGCACCACGTCTCCACTTCATCACAAATGCAATCTTCTGGTAACTTGCGTGGATAAACATTCACCTCAAACAATTATAGACACGTCTTATTTTCTTCCAAAAACATTATTTTAAAATTATACAAAAACCTATGAGTGAAAAAAATGTATATTATCACGTATTGTTTTCTAAAAAATAAATGTATTGATTTTATTGATGGATCTACTTTAAGTAAGCCATAAATATATTCAAACATTATGATAATATGAACAATAAATATAACATAAATAAAACTATAATCTATATACATATAAATGAATGTCTGTCTGCCTGTCCTTTATGCATTCCCAAACCGTTCAACCGATTGCGATTAAATTTGGGACAGATATAGATTAGACCTCTGGGAAGAAGATAGGCTAATTTAAAAAGGGAGATGTCCAACCCCGGGAGCTACTCAAACAAGGATTTTAAGATTTACGATGAAAATATTTGTTTATAAATGGTTTATATTGGTTTATAATAATAATAATAATAATGAGTTGTAATAATAATCAGTGCAAAAGAAATTATTATTATTATTTATTATCACTGAAAGAACAGAAAAACGTCTTTGATATTTGTTTTTTTTTTTTTTTTTTTTTTAATTGCTGTTTTTAAATTAATTGTTTCCGTGATGCATGCGTCTATGGCACTCAAAGTTTTAATAGGATTTGTGAATTTTATATTGACAGTTTGTATGTTTTTGGGTTTTTTTTTTAATATTCTGCTGATAATAATTAAATAAATTGAATATTGTTGTAACAATATTACTTAATATATTTTAACCATGATATTATAAAATAAAACATATTATTCATATAAAGTTGGTGTTATTAAATTTTTTAATGGGCAATAAAGTGCACAGGATCAGCTAGTAAATTATAAATAAAAAAAATATAATTTAAATAAAACAGGTGGGATACATTGTTATCCTATACGCATTACCATATTATATTTATACGTAATTTTAAACTTTGAAATTTCCTAATAAACAAGTATGGTTATTGGTTAAAGTCCACAATATTTTCAAACACTTTTGAAAAAATAAATGATTTTTACGGCATTGTCACAAATATGGATAGAGCATAAAAAATCGACACTTATATTATATAATAATAATTAGAACATTAGGGCTACATATTATTTATATATTTTATTTGCAATATCCTTTCACAAATTCAGTTAATATTGTCTACGAATCGCTTCATCACATTGTTATGAACAATTTTTTTTACTGTTTAAGCATAATGCTTGCCTCTGGTTTTTTTAATAATATAAAAATATTATAGCGCATATTTTAACAAAAGTAGTTTTAAAAATGAATTCCATATATAACTAATCTCAATTATCTTTATTCACTTTTACGTATTAGAGGACTTATCGAGATGTTGTGTCATATTATTACCTTGAATATTTATAATAATAATTATGTCAGTTCTATAAAACCATGCTTGGCTTTTTTTTTGGGGGGGGGGGGACGATAGAGACGTAAAATGTATTAAAAATAATAAAATGTTATGCTATTGATAATTTTTCCAAAATTGCATACTACCGTATAGGTAAAGGAGCGTAACATATTTTTGTAGAAAAATATCTTCATGGTAGAAGACACTTCAAAGGGATGACCCTTTAATAACTCCTCTTTTCCGGAGTATGTGATCGTACTAACTTAATAATAGTAAATGCAATATATTAATTGTAAATTAAATGTTAACGTATCTTTGTTTTCGCATAAGCTTTAACATATTTTAACAACATTTAATGCATATTTTATTAATATATTCTATTGAACAATAAATATGAGAAATAATAATAATTATATTATTTGTCCAATTGATAATATAATCCAATAATAATGTCCTCGTTTATGAATTATCGTGGTTTTGCGTCCTTACGATGCAGCCAGCACCTGCGCCCTGACCATCGGCCTGAACCTGAGCTGGTGGCCGGTGAATATTGCAGAGAGACAGCCACCGGGGCGGCCGGACTTCACGGACGAGCAGCTGGAAACCGTTGTGGCCGCCATGTACCTGGTGGCCATCGGCTGGTCGCAGTGGTCGGGAACCTACGTCGGCCGAGTAGGCCCGTTCGCGCTGATGGTGTTCGGCGTGTCCGTGTCCGTCTGCGCAGGCGCACTGGCGTCCGCATTCCCGTGTCACGTCCACTGCGTGTACGCGGTCCGCATGCTCCAGGGCTTCGGGTGCGCATCGCTGGCCGTGGCCGTGCCCGAGTACATCATGACGAGCAACGCGGACGTCACGGGACCGTACCAAAGCGAGTACTGCTGCACCGCCGCGATATAATGAATTGCGGGAAAGTAAAAAAGTAACCCGGAAAAAAAATTCACGACCGTAGGCAAACATGTCCCGGTATAAACGCGCGGGTACGTAAAATCTATTCCGTCGTACACACGTGACGTTATATGACTATGCAAAATGTATAATATTGTACACTCTTGTCTTTTCAGTCTCTCGAGGAACACTCATTATTTCAAAAACTATTGACTTTTTCGAAAGTATTTTTTTTTTTTTTTAACATAATTTTAAGTAGCCATAGATCAAACGTTTTGGAAAAAACAATTATTATTTTGTTTATTTTTTATCGTAGTTTTTTTTTTTTAAGTCTTAGATTCCGAGCGCAGCGATGAATGTATTGATTTCACAATGGTTTATGTTTTTTTTTTTTTTTTTTTATCTGTTAAATCTTTTTGAGGAAGTAAAGTGATTCGATTAAATTTACAAGCATCTTTTCCAGTAGGAAAGTAAATCTAGTTAATACTTTGACGGGGTCAAAAGTAAAAAATTCCCAATAGTTTTCAAACGCGTCAGGAAAAACAAAAAAATTAAGGGAAAAACGGAAATTTTTACAAATAACCGTAGAATTTGAAATTTTCATAAAATTTTGAGATTATTAAGTTCTATACATCATACAATTTAAAAATATTTTGACACTTTTTGAGCTAATTGTAAGTCAAAGAAATTTTTTGTTTTTAATTTTTTTTTCTATAAATATCGATAAGGTCAAAAAGTTAAAAAAATTAATACAAGTTTCCTCATAAGTTGTAATAATAGCAGTTCAAAAATATTAAAAATTCATAGGCACAATTTTTTTATAAGCATTTTAAGTTCAAATTTTGACCAAAATTCATCAAAATCTTGAATGTTTACAAATTATTTTGTAGTTAAAAATGTATAAAATGCTAAATTTTTATATCTGAGGATTGAACATTTAAAACAAGGTTTTTCATAAGTAATTTATTAGTGTAACCAAATAATCAAAAATATATATTAATATGGTTGTTTTTATAGACATTTTAAGTTCAAATTTGGCGACATTAAATATTGAAATGAAGAATAACAATGTTAGTTATTTCTTTGTAATTTTAAAATATTTTTTTCGGTTACTTGAAACGTTTAAAGTATTTTATAATATTTTATGCACACAATGACATTTTCAAATGCAATATTTTCGGAAAAAAACAATTTAATTTACTGTATTATTAATAATAAAATGAATTACTTTAACAGCAAAAATATCATAAAATATACTTAGTAATGCATTAATGTAGGCTAACAGACCGTCTTCGCTCAGAATCGTTTTTCGAACACAATGATTTTATATAATTGAATTAAAATTTAACACATCCGTATCATACAGTTGCCCACTCAATACCTACTGTACAACAGAGCTGTACTTGCTTGCCAAGCCTTTTTACTTTGACAACATACATTTAAAATTCCTCATACTAAAGCAGAATATTTTTTAGATCACTTTCTGCGAATATAAATCAAATTTTTGGACAAATAGTTTTTATAAGTTATAACTTGAGTAGGTGTTCAGAGTTTAGATAAGCGGAGTGGCATAGGAATATTTCACAAAAAGCTGGTCCACTAACTGCGCTCGTTGAAACTTTAAATACTGATAAGTCATAACTAGTTAACTACACGTCCGAAATTTGATTTTTATGTATTAAAATACTCCAAATAATATTCTGCTTTAGAATATGGAATTTAAAAAAGACATGTTATAGTTCAAAAAAATTTAAAATAAACTCAAAAATTATGACAGTAAAAAATAATAAAAAATATAATTTTATTTTTTAAATGTTAATATTTTTTAAAGAATGAGTGTTTTACGTTAAAAGACTCACCTGGTTAAGTTTAACTCAAAAATATAAGGAATTTAAAAATATCCCTACTTCATAATTATTTACCATAAAATAAGAATATATTATTAAATATTTCGATGAATTATACAAAATATTGAATAGAATTAAATATAGTTAATGCATTAATTATTACACTGTTTTCTTATATTATATAACTTTTTTCAAAAAAAAGTATATAAAAGTATTAATTTTTCAAAAAATCAGAATTATTTATTTTACTACATAGATATTAACTTGATACACAGTGCTTTTAATCTCTTATCGTTTTCATTTGTCCAATAGTTTAATTATAATTGCATCACCGTATATTATCAAATTACAATACATGTCGATAACATCTAAAATTATCATATTATTGTATTTTGTTCCTCTCAATTTTTTACCGGTGGATTTTTATTTCTTTTATTCAAAATAATACGTTTGAATAAGCTAAGAATTATACGTCTATTTCGCGCGAAAGTTAGGTTAGTGGTATAGGTATGTTTTAATATTTACTTGTGTTTATAATTACTAATAAAAGACAAATAATTCGTATTCTAATTTATAATATATTTATGTACATATTTTACACGACTTTGACAGTTTAACTAACTATATTAGTCTTTGACATTGTATTTTTTGAATATTTAAAATTAATTTAATTTATTCAAAACGAAAATAATGGAACAAATTATATATTTAAAATGTATTCAAAAATTACAAATACTCTATTATAATGCTATAAAACAATACTTTTAACAAAACAAAAAACATAACACGGCATGGTGCCTGTGAAAAAAATAATAATCAACTGAATTTAAAATCAATTTTAAGATATATTTAAATTATATTTTTTTTTTCAAAGGCTTATCTTAAAATATTCTAGTCACAGTATAACGCAACTCGTTAGTAAAATAAAATATTTATAATTATATAATATAATTAGAATATTTAATTTAATTTAATTTAATTAAGAGAAGATTGTATAAATAATTATTTTCACTAATGATAGAGATGTACCTATTTAGATCTATAAAGGTAAATGGATTTTTAAAGCTTTTAAAGCTGAAATGTTGGTACGAACTATAGTTGAGAGTAATGGGACATCAATTAATCTTTAAATCTTGAATGGATATAAGCAAAGCCTTATAGTGATATTTTTATCACGATTTCGCAGATAAGTAACACCGGTGTAGTGCAGGCTTAAAATAATAGAATACTATACAGTCAAAATTACATTCAAGATTGGACAAAAACGTTATAACACGTACAATTATCAAACATGTGCGTATATATTATACTGTGTTTCATAGGCGTCGTTTAGGTAGATACGTAATACCTACTGCTAATAAGTTTGTAAATTAATTCAAATTTAATTATGTACACAATACACCTTCATTAATATAATATGACTAATACTAAACTTATAAGAAGATAATATTATAATGTATTTAATTCAAAAAACATAGGCATATTGTTAGGATAAATCAAATCGGATAATTTAATTTATTTTATACACACAAAAATTAAATAATTAAACTAAAGTATACGATCATAATGATAATCTTTTCGACTCTCTTTTCTTGTTCATTTTGAGCAAAATTTTGTTGTGAACATTAAGAAATAAACTATTAACCTATAGTTTCTCGACGTTGGAATCTATCTCCCTCTATTATCTCGAGTACAATTTTTTTTTTTTTTATGACATTTACACAACTTTTTTTTCAATCGATCGCAACCATGTTAAACGGTGTATAATATAGAATATTATTTTTAATATCAGGAAAACAATGATTAATCTTATGATTCATAAAACAAGTCTGAATAAGTTCAGTTTATTACATTGATTTCACCACCATACTTCAAACTTTGCGAGCTAATAAAATTAATTTCAAAAACCTTTAATCGCAATAATATAAGTATAACAATATTACAGTATGGTAAATTTAACCTTGTATTCAAAATCATAACTCATAAATAACAACTATAATCTAATTAAAAGTAAAACGATACATCGAACAATCGTATAACTTTTTATACTAATTGCCCATTTAAAATTAAAACAACTCACAAGATAAACTTAAAATGTATAATATTAAACCATTATTTATGGCATAATATTACAAAAGTAAAATTCTTATTAAAACAGCAATACTATTTTTAATAACTTATAAAACACAAAATTAACACTAATATAATCAAAACATAATTGCTTATGTTAAGTACTTAATTTATATAAAAAATATATTGATACTGACCCATGTACGAGAATTTATATTTTAAGACAGTTAAGTATTATACTGTACATTTTGCGGTGTTATTGTTATTGTTACTGTAAAAATATAAATAATTGTACTTAATCTTCTCAATGATTAAAAAAGGATGCCACGAGTATCCTTTAATGACTTAATATAACATGCCTTTAAAATAAAAAAATTCTGAAATAATACGCACTTTATGTGTAGCAACATTAAGTTGTAATTGAATTGTATGCTTTGTTTAATAATTCATACACGTATGTAGCATGTCACATATTTCACTTTGTACTTATTTTGTTATTCTGTTATTATATTTAATTAAGAAAATAATCGTATCTGTTATAAAAAAAAAAAAATGCTTGTAGATAAAAGGTTAAAATTTAAAACTATCGAATAGTATATCAATGGTATAGCCAGCGGGCACACTCACTCCAAAATATTATTACGATTTTTTTTTTGTTATTTAGATCAAATAATTATTATTAACATTATAAGATACAACTATAACAAATTATCACTTCGGTCACGATTATTTTTCGCCAACTGTAGTTTTAAAAAAGTTTAAGAAATTAGTTTAAATCAATTATTGATAATGCATTTAACATTATTGCAGAAAATGTGTATTTTCTACAGTTCCAATAATAGTAGAAACTCAAAAACCCAAATCTAATTACAATATTTTTGATAATGATTGTTGCACTTAATACAAGATTTTTATTTTTTGCTTTCCATATTAATATGACTTGCTTTCTTTTATTAATTAATAATTAAAAACAAATTCAAACATTTTAATTTCTGAGTCTTGCTTGGTACTTTCTAAAGTAAGCAGTAGTAGATTTTATGATATTAAACCAGCTTTTGATTTTTATAAAGACGATTTAAATGAAATCGCATATACTTACATCCATATTATAAGGTGAATTGGAGTTATTGCAAATTAAATGGAAGACAAAAAAAACCGCCACCTAACCTCTTACTTGAACATTATTGTATTTCTTGGAGATATATTTACTTGTTAAAGTATTATCATAAATAAATTGAATTTTAAATGTGACAAAAGCTTTAGCTAAAAAAAAGCTTCTTTATTCTGAAGTGTATTAAAACATATTATAAATATTGAAAAAATTATTGATTTATTTGTTTTTGAAAAAGATTGGTATTTAAATTTCAAAATTTAAATTGATTGTTATTATCATTATTGTCACGATTTATTCGATTTAATTCTTATTTGTGGTGCTAAGCTATTTATTTGATTTTCATTAATACACAAATTTTGATTAATATTTTATACTCAAAAATAAATTTGAATTACTTTTTAAATGTATGTTTCATCTTTCTAAAAATAAGTAATGATGAAATTAGTGCATCCACTCCTTAAGAAAAAAAAATTAAAACACTGGCAATGATATTGGAATATACAATATTATATTGTACTATATTTTTTTAAACAATATTCCAGCTAACTAAAGATACTCTAAAACTCAAACTTTATATTATTCATTTAAAAAAATATATATTCTAATATATTACTTTGAATGAATAACCATATAATCAATAATTATCGATCATATAATTTTAAATATATACGTTACAATATTAGTGGGTATTCAGTATTTTAAACATAATTTTACAACTATTTACATTTTTTTAATTCTAATTCATACTAAAATAGATTACAGATTATTTGTTTTACTCATTTTACTCTAAAACTACCTTACTCAAATATCCAATTTAAATCCATCTTTGCTATTTAAACTATCAATTTTCATTGGTTCTACACATATCGGGTAACAACATTTAGGATAGGTACTACAGCTTCTATTATAGGTATAACCTATTTCCTACATATTTTTTTCTTATACACTTTGGTAAATAGCCTAATTGCAAATTACTTTAAAATCTGAGCCGTTTTTGAGAAAGGTATCATATGGCCTTTTGCAAAAGTATTTGTCTAACCGTTGCTAATGGCTCTCACTATCGCGTAATTTGGTGGTATATATACTATACTAGTATGTAGTCTACTTTATAAGACTACGCATGGGTCATTACTGACTTCCTTCACATTTTTTAAAGTTAAAACTAACCTTTGTATTTAATTTAATATATAAACCTAAGAGTATAATAAGTTTATGAGGTACAAGTGAGATACATAATTGTACAATAAAAAAAATTAAATTTAAAAAAAAAATATCAATATAAAATAAGTGTACAGACATTAAGGCAAGATGCTATCTAGCTATCCATTAATGGCATTCACAGATTTCTTTCATTTTATTTACATATTACATTATAAATTAATGATATAGTATTGCTTATTTATTTGTTGGAGTCATCTGTTCTTTTAAAAAATATATAATAATAAGATATGTACATACTAATGACAAAAGTTGTAACTTAAGTCTAAAAATTAATTTAATACCTATATAATGAATAATAGAAATAATAAAATTATAATATAATTATAATTAGATTTATTATTTAATATTATTATAATTAATGTTATATTAAATTTTTATTATTGTAATACTTTTTTAATTACATAACACAACCATCCATTATTATTTATGCAAATCTAATACATATACTTTTAATAATCATATGATAATAATGTAGAAAGTCTACAACTAAATGATCTTTTTCTACATTTTAATTAATTTAATAAAATCAATGAATTGATTTTAAAATATTACAATTTAATTCATATGAATGATTATGTTAACCAATAAAAACAGAATATTCTGAGTATAAAAAAAATGTTGTTTTTAAAGAAAATATCAAAATAAATTCAATAAGATGTGTGCTTTATTTATTTCAATTCAATTTGACTTTGAATAACAAAAACATTTTTAAGTTCTGAGTGGAGCGATGAATGTATTGATTTTCAATGATGTGTGTTTTATTTATTTTTACTTTTTGAGTCCATAGTTTTATGAATGAACGTGTCATTTTAGTGAAAGTATAATATATATTATATTAAAATTGTAATTAATTTACATTATAACTTGATTTTGTATAAAATTATAAGATATCACTTATATTAATAAAATGCAATATCTAAGCGATCCACAACCCAATCTACCATACTAATGGTTTTGAAATTTGGTAGATATATAGGTAATCCTATACCCAAGAATGTACCAATTATTTTAATTTTGCATTAAATGGAGCTCACATAGGGGACTTATTGGCTCGCCAAAAACGAAATTTTATTTTGATTGTATTGGATTGTCATTGATTACAAAAAATAAAGTAGTTATTATAATTGGATATAATTTTAGACTTCTTTTAAATTCGGATGTGTTTTATATTCGGTCAAAACCATCCAAATTAATATGTTAAAAATAACAAATATTTGAGGTATACATTTAAAGGAGTTTAGAACATAATAAATTCACTGTCATTATTTAATTTTTCAAAAGCAAGCCCTAATAGAGCTAGCGATCCTTAACTTTGGTAGTATTTTAAGTTTCATAAGACATTATTTTTATACATTCTTCAATTAAACATTTAGTTAAAACTGAACATTTTTAAATTCTTGACCATTTCCTAGCAATTGTTCAGACATTGTAGGTTTTAATAAAACTAATAATTTGCTTGTGTTATATTTTCAGTTAACATCACATTTTTTGAACAAACTGTAACTTGTAAATGAGTATATACAGTTATTTTGATATATCTGAAATATACGAATCTTCTTAAATTACTCAAATACGTATGTTATAAATGTTTTTTGTTCATAATTACTACTATTACTGGCAAGCTAATAAAATCCATTTTCAACTATATTCAAAATTACTGCAATGACAGAACATAGATCACCTCTGCTTATGTTAACAGTTCAATTTTTAAATTTTTTTTATCCCAATTTTTGTTTTTTGATAATTTATAATTGTTTGATGTGATTTCATATTGCTGTTTCCCTTCGTGTATTATATCTTATTAACGATAATACAACACTCTATTAATATGACTTAATACAATATTTTAAAATTGATTTTAAAACTAAAAAACAAATAGAATAAATTATAAACAAATATTTATGACTTATGGTTTTCATAAAATATAATTATAATATATTCAGAAAATTAATTTATTATTTTGTTCATAATGTCATATAAGTATACTATTTTTTAAAGTTGTTTATTTTTTTGTAAAAATTAAATTTATAAAATATTATCATTACGAATTTGCTACTGGGAATTATTTATAACATTAATAATTCATTTTCAAAAAATTAAATAGTTTTAATAAGAGTTTAATCTTTTATTTGTATTAATTTTTATAATTTCTTATATGTATATTCTATATATCCAACATACACGTACAGTTCTTACCAACGCGCTATCCGATTCATTTAATCGGGTATTACATAAAAAATATCATAAGTCATATTAATATTTGATTCTTTTTGATTTTCCTATATCAGTGCTGATAAATTTAATCAATATTCACGAATTTAAAATCTAAAATAACTTAGTAACAACAATCTTTTCTTAATAGAATATCTTACAAAATAGATAAGTTCTATAAATTAACCAGTCATAATATTAACATTTTTAATAGGTACCAATAGAAAATATAATAAATTCCTGGATATAGTGTACGTACAACACTTGTTATTTATTCGTTAGATTTTTTTTATGAAATAACTATTTACTTAATGGACTATAATAATAACATAACATAATTCAACATTTTAAGCTTTAGTGTTATCAAGCATGTATAAATTTGATCTACACGGGTAATAATAATGTATAACATAATTTATTTCAGTTTTCTATAATTTTTCTTTGATTACACGATTAATTATAAAACGTTATTTTGTTTCAAAGTTCCTTAATATGAATTCGCTAAAGTTTACTAATTGAATCTCTTATTTTATTTATCTAAACTTAATACATAATATAGTTATCCTAGTTGCTATCATACTGTATGTGTGTTAAAAGTAAAGTATGAAAGACAGAATATAATGTATGAACACTGCCCATACCTATTGAATAAAGTAAAAATATTATTTATAAAACGTTTACAACACTCGGGTAATTTATACATATAACATACATTAGCTACGGCCATGTAGATAAAGTACTTTGATATCATTCACGACAAAATAACGATTGTAGATAAATATTTATTTTTGAGGAAATTCGTGCGCAATGATATTATATTTGTGTATATATTTTAGAACAGGCGTACAGTGCTATCGCCTAGGAATCTGTTTTAATATTTAATAATAATATTTTAGTTTAGTCCGTCTTAATTCACATATCAGATACATTTATAAAATTACCTTAGTAACAGCATATCAATTTTTTTAAAGGTATTAGCTCATTAGTTATATGTCATTATTATTTGTGAAGAAAATAAATTAATATTGCCTTTGTTAAAAAGTAATATAAATACTGTGTACTATATAACTAATGAAAATATCTATAATGTGCTATACGGTGTACTCACATATGATTATTTCGGCATAGTGAAAACCACCACAAGAATGCTGAAGTTAAATAATAGTATAGAAATGCAACACAAAATTCAGTGTCTATTTACTTAAAACTTTGTGAGTCATATCAATCAAAGACAAAATCTAAAATCCCGAGTCTAGTAATTGAACCAAAGGTATTGTCGGTAATGAATAGTAGGTTGGTTCAAAGTAAATCTGATTTATATGCAATCGCAGAGAATTGGTGAGTTCCAGTTTATTGTAGTAATCAGGATCACCTTACTAAATTAGTTCAACTAAGATCCTTAAAAACAACGAGAGCAGAGGAAGTTGCATAACATACAAGTACCTATCTATAGAGTATCTATCTTGCTATTATTGTTTGATTAAGTATCCGTGATAATAAGATTAAGTTCAAACTTTATCGACAACACCCACTGGTAATTGTATGCATTAGCTGGATAATGTATACGTTATACATATATTTTAAGGTGGATAATCCCTGCACACTACACATCAACCCTATGATTTGTGACATTACTCACCTAGTCTTCATCTGTCCCAGATTATCACCCCAACGTAACCACCTATTATCTCTTTTCAATTCCTCCAATATTCCTTTTGACACCAAAAATATCCTCTCAAACCAACAAAAAAATATACTTAATATAATATTATCTTTCTTTAATCATACAGGCTTTTAAATTTAATTTTAATTTTATATTTCTCCTCTTTATTTTTGTAAAATATAACTTCCATTTTATATTGTTCATTTTATATTTATCGTTTACCTAATTTTATGTAATTGCATATTACAAAGTTTAAATAAAAAAAAAAGGTGGATATTGTATACATTACATTGCTTATATAAAAGAAATTAACATTACTCGGGTAAAATGTACACCACTCGTGTTTAGACCTTATCTGTGACTTATTAATACCATAGTTATTCAAGTGAAACTCATAAATCGTTTTACTACAAAAAAAATATATGTAAGAAATACCAAATTACTGAACTTTTAAACTACTCCACGCTAGAAACTACAGTTTTTCTGAGTTGAAATCCAATATTTATTTCATTATAAATACGACGTGAAATTGGATATATTCAATATAAAACGTTTAGTATGAAAAACATAGTACAAATATGTAATACATGCGAAAATAAAAATTTAATTTTATGCATATAAGTAAAAGATTGTTGAACTAAACAATATGTAATCTTTTTAACAATTATTATTTCGTATCAACAATCACTATATTTTTGATTGTTGAATATTAATTAATATCAAACATAACAAAAACCCCACCATTAATTTAAAATAAAGTAGTTCTTTTTCAATTAAAACTTCAAATAAGACACGTAAATGAAAAAAATTATCATCTTTCAATCAATATCGTAGAAAAATAAATACATAAATTGTTGAATCCGACGAACTTAAATACATAGGGTTCTTGAACATTATAATGTGAGCGATAATGTATATATCTTATTGGTAGTGGCGTGCTTGGGGAGGAGATCATGGGTTATATCCCCCCCCCCCCATTGTCTTTTTTTGCCGACCTACATAATACAACTTATTAGTTATAAAATCTCTCTTAAAGTCATTACTTAATACTTTTTATTAGTTATTAGCAAAAAGTTATTACTTATAACAATAAACTTTCACTATACAGAGTAATAAGTACAAACGATAATATAATATATTCTTACTTTGCAATAGTATGTATACAATTATTTGTATTCGCAGAACACGTACACAGGCTATAAGGTATCAACTATCAATACAATTGTGTGTTATCACTAATCACTTATCAGTCATCAGCTCACAGTTGCATCAAACTGTGGTTTAACCGCTAAAATACTGAATGAAACTATAAAAATAAATATAACTGTAATCCAAAATTGCAAACTAAATCAAATTCAGTGATAGTATTACCTACACAAATATTTTTTTAATTATTTTAAGATTTATTTTGTTATTTTTATTATTATAATAGCTAAATGTTATGTATCCATAACTTCATTTTTTCTAAAAAACCTAAATTTGAATAAGTAATCTAGTTTCTAAGTAGTTTATTTTTAAAAAATTCAATCAATTTTTTCAGTTTTTTGGTTTTATGTTAATTGGACAACTTGGTATTAGTGTGTTATAATTTAAATTCATTTAAATTAAAAAAAAAATTACAAATGTACACAATAATAACCTAAAAACGATTTTGAAAAGCTTGAAACATAAATATTTGCGTTTTTTGTATTACCATGTCAATTCATTAAAATGTATTATTACTTATAGCATCCCCTCCTCCTCCCCCCCCTGTTGAAAATTCCTGGACACGCAACTATTTATTGGCTATTTTTTCCACACATTTTGTTATACACGCGTTAAATAATGAAATCCTAAGCTGTAATTTTAATTTTAAAAATGTAACTTCTTTTTATTTTACAACATATTTTAAAATAATTTCATTCTTAGGAACTGCTTAAAAGAAAAAAGTTACTCGTTTAGAATTCTATGCGACAATTTTTAGTTAAGATTTATGTCACCTACAATTGTCTTAAATAATTACATGCTACAAGCATATTTAATACCGTCAAAATGAATAACTAAATACTGGTTAGTTATTATATTTTGGTAGTTTAGTAGATACCTATTACCTACGTATTTCGAAGTTTAAAACAATTTATAAATAAATATAATATCGTAATTTTTGATTATTGTGTTAATTGGTTGCGGCTGGCGTACACGCTGTTAAATTTAAATACCTACCTATATAGCATAATACAATTGAAATATCAATTAGATATTTATATTGTTACGTAATTTATGATGAAGAAACTTTATTGCGTTTTGTAAATTAAATAGAAATATTACCCACGTCGAATACTTGTGAGAATAAATGGGTCATAAGTAGAATTGGACATATAGTATAAATTGACTTATCTCTGGAATTACAGGATAAAAGAAATTTATAACAGAAGCCGTTTACTTGCTGCTAACAGAATACTTGAATACTTTAGTGTAAAATAAATTAAATAAATTTGGTATCTGATTCAGATTTGAGTGTTAATCGTCGCATACTATGGTTGGCGTGTCCTTGGGTTTTCGGGATGTGTTGTAAAAATGACAAGAGCTGCGAATTTTCATTGTATAAAAACGTTTTTCACAAGAAACACTTATTCCTGTACTCAGATAAGTGGAAGGCATATACAAGCATATAAAAAATTTAGGTTTTCAATATGAAACGATAAACCATAGTGAAAACTTCATTGATTCCTTAACGGAGGCCCACACTCGATATATAGAGCCATAATGGAAGTTGACAAAACAAAGATATAGAATTAGGGCAAAGGGAGCAATAAGTCTACTTCAGCGACAGATCAAGGAAGCAGTCAATAAATTTAACTGATGTCTTTGAGACGTTTTGGTGTCACATAAAGTTGGCAAATGTTTTTTAAATAAATTAAAATTGACAACAAAACAATACTTAAATATTTACTGAAAATAATTTATAAAGTAAAATAAAAGATTATTATTAAAATATTAAAATTTGTAGGTAGTACACTAAACGAAATGTATTTACGATGCAAGTAGTATTTTCTATGTAGATAGCATACTTAAATAATACCAAAAAAAAATGTAATAACTACAAGTCTGTATAAAACTATAAAAGTGTTAAAGCAAACAAATATTAACGTTCAACAGTCGAATGTTCAGCTTCAGATGACGTTCCTTTTAGTAATGTCTACCTCTTTGGTGTACGGCGGTTGTTAAAATAAAATATGATAGCTAATATTATTGAACCCGTTGCAAGCCTCTAGATCTGAAAATAACTTTTATATGCACCTACTATTTAATCCCCCGACACCCGCGCGTACGTAATGCAAAACGTCTTAATTTCGTTGATCTTCATACAATAAAATAATATAGCCACTGATCGATTTCAGGTTCTATGTTGTGTCTTATCGAGGTGTTCATCATGGTCGGAGAGGTGATCTCACACGCGTTAAACATACTCGTGACGTGGACTTGGATGAATCTCGTGACCACCGGTATAACTTCGCTGAACATACTGTCGTTGATATTGTTACGCATGACTTCCCGACGTCACGATGACCGGATGACTGTATGTCATTACCACCGTACTAATAGTTCAGTAGGCCCGTACAGCGAATTATTAAGAGATCCCAACGAAAACGCATACCAGGTAAAAAAAAATCCTTGATTTATTTTTGTAATTGTCGTTTGTGATACACTTGATAGGTACTATTGGATTGTTACGAAGCAAAACCATAGTACCGATTACACTATCGAGTTACATCTGTGCTATACCAAAGGTCGTGTTTAATGTCGTTATCACATAAACGCCTACAGACTAAATTCCATAACGATAAATCAATAATTATTAATTTAAATAAGCAAACAAATTTGTATATAATCACATCCCCTACATAAATATTTTTAATGTTTTTTTCCTTCATCACAAATATCACAAAACATAATAATACGTAAACTAATTTAATCTCAAATATTAATAAAACTAGTTTAGCGATAACAATATTATTTTTTTATATTATTATATTAAACAAATATATACCAACCAATGCAGATATACTCAATAAGTAGGTATTTTTATTAAGGGTGGAAGAGAAACATAACCTTCACCTTGTATTTACTATTAATTAACATAATACATAGACACAATACACACTATAATGATACACGTACCTACTACATAATATACTGTTTTCCCGTTTTCAGGACGAACCACTGTCGAGCGTAAACACTTACCAGTTCAATGATGATGACGATGACAAGTGCTATGTGCAAAAGCTCCGGCACTGTATTTTCATCTGTTTGGCTCTATTTGTTTTCCGCGATTTCAGCTGTGTCCACGTGTTCAAGAAGAGTATACGTTGCATCTTCGCGGAATTGAACGTCAGACCAGTGACGTACGAACAATGCGCGTTGTTGGTGACCATATTGCAAGTAACCAAACGGAGTGCTAGTATGGCAACTGACGCAGCTGTTTCTAAAACCCGCCTGTTTGTATAGTTGATATTCATGACATCTACCGTTTTTATGGTTGAAATATATGGCCGGAAGAAACTCTTGTTGATCTCAAGCCTAGGCATGCTCTTGGCGGCGACGGGTCTGGAACTGATTATTTTCAACAGTAACGCGATCACTGCAACGGAAATACGTCTTGTGTGCATTATGTCTGCGTTACTTGTATACATCATATTTTTCGCTCAAGGTATCAGCTCAATACCTTGGACCATGCCATTCAAAAACATTCATCAAAATGTAAATATTCGACATCATGTGTCTTAATGGTTTTATTCTCGCATGCTTGCAGTACATATTTTGTTTTATTTTAAATAGTACAAAATATTAATGTATGCTCTGCCAATTAATAATTAATAAGTTGCCTTTGTGTTGTCATTTTATTATTAGATATTTTGTAATCAAATAACTTATATAGATACTATTGTCTAAAATGTTTTAAAAAAAATGATTTTAATTTTAATTTTCAGGACAGGAGTTTCACTATGGGTTTCATAATCAGTGCACATTTTTTGTTTTTAATGATCGTTGAACTATTTTGTATTAATGAGGAACACATCTATTCTGAACACTCGACCGCTGCATATTGGTTGATGTTTATTTGCCTTATTCAAACTATTTTTGTGCATAGTTTTGTTATGAATACAAAATCTTAATTATTAATAATTAAATTTAATATGAAAATAATAATACATAAATGCTTATCACAAAAATTAAAATAAAAAGTTTATAAAATGTAAATAACGGTTAAAATATTATTATAAATTTAAATTTTGAAAAACTAAACATTCCACCAAACTATATTATAATATAATCCTATCTGTTTTCAACCAAATTAAACAAAAATACATTTTTATGCATATAATTTAATTATATATAAAATGGTTGTAAGTTGAGTTAAGTATCTAAAAGTATACCCGATATACACTCAAGACGTATGACATGCAATATTTAATAACTTCTATCATTAGACTTATCAATATTTTTAATTTATCCGTTATAAATAACAAATTAAAAATAATATTGTATACTATTTTACAGCTTTACGAAGTCATCTCTTACTGAATTCTAATGTTTGTATAAAAGTATTAATTATATTTATCAAAACATTTTTTAAATTTGAAAAACAACAAGAATATAGTTTATAACCTAGTATTTTATATAATAATACTTAATAGAATATGTCTTGATTATTTTTATGGACTTTCGTCGTTGTGAACAGAATACTTGGATAATTTATATAAGTATAAAATAGTATCAATATATTAATATTTAACATGCGATTTTCAATTGCTTAAAAACATTATTACTGTGTTTTTGAATAAAAAAACAAACGGAGATGAAGGTTAATATATATATATATTTTTTTTTCTATTATAAAATTAATAGCTTCAGTTCGGTTTCAACCGTTGTAAAATTCAGAAGATTTTTGGGAAGGTTTAGTCTCAACGGTGCAAGTGGGTCAGCTTCCGTTGCATCTTTACCAGTACAAATGGCAATTCTTACTCGCCATCTAAAATGATAAAGTTGAAGTTTCTCTCCCCAAAGCTCCCAGAAAAAGCCGCCATTTATAAAATACTATTTAAAGTTTCACCCAGCATTCGATCTTTGGTAATATGTCAAAATTGCCTCCGTTATGGCCACGTAAGTTTCTCACGGCTGCATTTGTTGATGTGAAAGGTACATATGACTCCAACCATATTCTAACTCTTATACTTTGTGTACAGGATCTTAATGTTCCCAACGTCTTCTGTAAATATGACCCCCATAAGTAAAAGCTTATCATCCTACGATTACTCATGCCTATTCTATACTGACAACATTGTCATTTTCTCAGTTAACAAATCTCTCAATCATACTATTCTCCACTTAAATTCTACTTTGTATTCGCTTAACAACAAACTTTTATCTGCATTTTTTGAAATCACACCTGACAAAAGCCAATTAATGATTTTTACTAGAAAACGTTACATTGATTTCCCCCCTGTTTACATCAACAACAAGACCATAGTCCCATCTAATACAATCACATACCTTAGTTTCATTCTTGACCCAAAACTTAGATGGGTGCCTCATTTCAACTATCTTAAATGTATAATTTCTAAATGGTCCAATCTATTCGGAGCATTAGCAGCACTTGGTGAAGTGCTCACCCATCATCATTCTTATTAGTATACAAATCTATAATCCGTTCTAAAATTGATTACGGTTCTTTTTTGTTCTCATCCGCATCCCGATCACACCGCAACAAACTGATTGCTATGTTAACCTCGTGCCTCCGTACAGTCATCGAAGCTGTACGATCTGCACCGAACATTTGTCTAGAAGTGAAATGTGTTTGTCCACCCATAGAAATTCGGTCACGCCGACTTGCAAGAAAGTTTTTGTTAAAGCACATTTCAAACTCTCCTAATTCTATCTTTAATAAGTTTTCATCTCTGGTTACTCGTTGGCGATACGTCTCAAAAACTCTCCCAATTTTAGCTTCTATTGCCTTTTGTATTAATCACTTCACCTCCTCTGTCATCTTACCCCAAAAGCATTTTCATTGTTTTGATATCCCGTTTGAAGCTCTCACATATCTTTCTCGAGTCCACATATTACTACTCTTTAAGGATTTCAAATACAATAGTGATAAAGTTAATATGCCTACCTTCTCTGTTAATCACATCTTCAATGAATTTATAGAATCAAATTTTCATAATTACTGTTTGGTTTATACTAATGGCTCAGTGTCAACCAGAATGAAGAAAGAAAGAATTAAAAATAAATTTCTGTGGATCCCATTCCATTCTGGAATCTCAGGCAATGAAATTGCTAATCTCTTCGTTACATCCACCAAATATAATTTAAACCCTTCTGTTCGTAAAATTCCGTCCTCAGATCTTTTAAATATTTTACAAACTAATTACAAACAGGCTTGGCAAAATAAAGGGTCATCAGTAGCATCTGATTTCGCTAAGTGGTACAAATCCTTAACCCCTACAATTCCACGACCCCTATGGTTCATTAAGCGGCCTCTAAATAGGTCTCACATCGTTCGATTTGCCAGGCCCAAATTTGGGCACAATTTACTTCCCACCCATACCTTTAATCTCGACTTAAACGACTCCCCTTTTTGCACTCGTCATGCAGAAGAAACAATAATATATTCACATTGTGGAAGTACCATGAATGAGTTATATATATATATATATATATATATGTATAAAAAGAATCAAAGCATACGAACATCAGGCGTACATCAGGTCGATCATGCCCCAAAATAAATTCAGTCATCTAGCTATAATAAATAAAGAAAAATAATAAGATTTCGATAATGATATATTATAAACATTTACATCTAAATATAGACGTATACTGTATTATACTGATTTAATTTCTTATACTAATTTAATTTAATTGTTGAGTTTTATTTTTAATGACAGAGGGGACACTTTTACTTTACGATTTATATTTAACTTTGATTTTACAGGATTCCCTGTGACAACTAAACTAGTTACGCTTATCATGGAGGCATGTTGGACTTTGACCCTCGCGGCTTATATTGAACTTTGGTTTTCTAGGATTTAACCCCTACAACAATTAAAATCAATTAAAAAACAATTAAATTTCTTGTTCGTGCACAAAGATTAAGATTTTAAAAATTGTGTTTCAAATTTAGAATTGTGAACTAATTTAATTCCACGTGTATTCAGTCTACGATTGTATATTTGTATAAACCAATAAGGTTGAATATATGGTGTTTTTTATTGCATTATTATAATCAATTCTTCCTAAATTTTTGAAAGCATCAGTGCATCGGGACATCCGGGCATCAAACCGATCACTATATATGTATCATTATATTTACACCAAAACTATAAGGCGCACACGCATGCCCTTATAAATTGATTTACTCTGTCATCGAACATAATAGATAATTAGTCGATGTGAGCATAATTTGATAATTTCTCCAAGCACAGGATTTTTATACAAAATTTAGTATATATCTTCAATAGTTGATAAATTACATGCACCTACTCCGTTTTTTTTTTTAGTCAATATTAATTTGAAAATATTGCGAGTCACACGTAGGTAATAGTTATTATTATTATAACTTATAATTCTTTGTATGCATTTTCTACATATTTATTAATAACGTATAACAATAGAATGAGAAATCCTTAAAAAACGGCACCTAAATGTAAAATACATCGCCAATGATATTGAAAATGTGTTGTGCATGATTGAAAGACAATCCAGTTCAAAAACTTTCACGCAAATCTGAATTCATCCGATGGCGCACAATTCTACAATATAGGAAACAAAACAAAAAATCGACGAATAAAACCACGTTTACCGCAAGATCTCCTTTTTTCAGATACAAGCGAAAACGAAGATCAATAACTAGCTAAATAAATATTGTTATGTAATTTTTATGTAAACAAATTTGTAATAGCATGTAATTATGCTGAAACATTTTAATTATAATAAATAAAAAAAAAAAAATACAATACGACAAAGTTCAAAAGTGCGTTTTGTTAACCTAATCCATACAATTTTTTCACATACACCTACCTGCAACACAATATGTAAAATGTAAAATTGTTCAATTGATACTAAACAGATGTGTCGCTGTGGTATTTTAGAAGTATAAAATATTATCCGAACTTCAAACTCGTTAAAATATATAGGTAGTCTTTCATCATATTTCCATAGTCATTGATCAGAAATTATTCGAAAGATTCCAAAAATTGTATAAATATACAGCAATTTTATATGCTACGAATAATAACATTTATATAATATATGACCTACAGAGTATTATTTTATATTTAAATTTTCAAAATAAATAGACGAGAACTCGTAGCATACATTATTATTTATATTCGATATCACGTACAGTATTTTCATATAGTATATTATGCTATATATATATATATATATATATATATATATATGTATGTATGTATGTATTATATTCACCACAATAATGCACGTGACATAATTTCTAATTCTATTACAAAAATGTAATAAAATACTTTCCTACTGGTTTTAAAGGATGAATTGATTAGAAATTGATCAGAATTAAATTGCATTTGACATTTTCCTTGATTAACCTTTTCATATTATACAATACAATCGATCTTGTAGACTTTTTTTGAAAAATATCCTAATTTTCAATAAAAAAAAGTTAGTGTAATAATTTTGTGCATCTAATTACCTAGGTAATTATAATTATGATTTGATATAAATATAAATTCTACCTGGAAATTGTTTGTGCAGCGTTTAATTCATAGTTACTATATTATATAGTAACTCATTTAAACAAATCAAACAAAATATCGGTAAATTTGATAAATAAATAAAAGAGACATTCCATTACCTCCATAGTATTTAAACGTTATATCATATATTTTAATAACTACCGAAATGCTAGATTAATATTTAGTGAATAAGGAAAAATATTTGTGACAGTTTTTCTACACAAAACTATAGGAACTTCAAAATTTTAGACGTCAAAACTTTTTTTTGTTTTGTATAAACTCAATGTGAAAAAAATATTTGAAACCTGAACTTATTGCAAAAAACTCGTTAAGTATCCACTAAACTCTGCTATATGATAAAATGTAATCTATATTACTAACATTTTGTCCGTAGAATAAAGTGTTTGTTGGTTCACACACTCGTGGTTTAATTATGTTTACCAGTCGAACTGTGTATATTATCCCTAAGTATTTATTTTGATTTTGCATGGTACATTGTTTGGAATCGATTTCACAATATTATTTTAGAAGCCCACAACTCCACGAATCACATCGCCCACGGCTCATAGGCGGTGTAGAGTGGTTTGAAATATAATCTCCAAGCTTAAGACGAATGATAAAAACTCGTTATTAACAATATAATATATGGTATAAAATATGAATATCAGAATATGTACAACATACACGAATTTAAATGTCATTGAAACGGTGATATCAATAATGTAATAATATCGTAGACATTTACATTATCCGTGTGCGATGTTCATTTACTTTTGATAGAATAGTTATACAAGTGCGTTACCTAAAATACGCATCGGTAACAATAAAACAAAAACAATTTGAAATTAATATGATATAAAGGATATTTCACCAAATATGCTCACTCCCATACTTTTCGTTCATAATTTATCTAAATTATGATTATGTAACAAACGTTTACCACTATTTTTTTTTTCATTTAATAATTAATTTTTCAAATTTTGATTTTTGAATTTTTTAAAAACATTTAAGTATAATATTTTCAAATTATGAATTTTTTTTTTTGTTCTACTTAATTAGTGTCCTATGGTGATACATACATCTGTTTTTTTAAATGAAAAACCTTCCTCTTTTAATGTAAATTATTGTAAGGATAATTTGTTTGAAAGTATTGATGTACATAATTCAAAACTCGAAGGAGTAGTTTTCTCAGTTATTAAAATGTTTTTACTAAGAATAATAGTCCTTAAAAATGGTTTTACAAAAATACAAAGTAGATCGTATGTGTAATAATGGATCTAGTATTTATTATATTTGGAATATTTTTTTAAATTATTAATGTTAAATATTAATAATTAAATATCATATTAATGATTTATTAATAATAATTACTAACATTTTCAAGTCACCTCAGCCCTCATGTCTTCCAAACCTATTATAATGGACCTATTGTTTTTAAGTATATAAAGATATTTAATTCAAAAACTACTCGTTAGAATTTTGATTCTGATATCTCAACATTTCCAAAATATTCACAGGATACACATTAAGTAGGTAGTACAAAAAATCTTAAAAATTTGAAAATATGATCTTCAAGTAGGTACATTTAAAAATTCCAAACGCCTGATTTTTAATAACTGCATAATTGAAGAAGAAAAAGGAATGAACAAACTTGGTGAATCACACTAAATAACATAATTGTGGTGTAGGACTTTCTCCACAGATTGTATAGTTGTGTACATACGCAAATGCTCTGTTCCCATAGTTACCCGTAGTTATTTTCAGCTAGGTTTGTTTTCACTGTTTGCTCACTTATTAAATTTAAATATAATATAATACACATATGGTGGTCACATTATGTATGCAATTTGTCTATGTGCCAAATGTGTATAGAAGTTTTTCGCTATTTAAAAGTGTTGAATGACAGGGTAGCAATAGAATTTACATAGAATCCACTCTTACCAAACACAATCACCACGACTGATATAACAGTATGATATGTACAATAAGCAATATTTATCATTCACTCACTTGTCGCGTGGATTGTATATGGGTAAGTACTACAGAGATGGAATATAGTCACTATTTATAGTCTGTTGTAAGCATTGCTTAAACTTGATGTAGATAATCGATTTAGCTAAGCAATGACACGACAATATACATCGAAGCAGGGGCGTAGCCAATAGGTCTGGTAGACCCGGGCCTACCCAATTTTCTCTAAAAAGCTTTAGCAAAAATCTATGACCATATACACAATGCTATATTCACACATTAAATCTAGTTGTTATTAATGTTACATACAGTTTTCATGAGGTAATTTATGCATATAATTATGCATTTCAATCAGTATCTTTTCGCCATTATGTTTTTTTTTTTCAAAAAACATATTACAAAATCCCATAGCACTGTGACATTAATGGGCCTCAAAATATAAAAAAATAATATTTTTTTAAAACTCGTTTTGGTCTTTTTTTAAAAGTTTTAATACATTTAGGGAAAGTTCTAAAAGACGAAAGTCTGCTGCAGGCAAAAGGATTGATTTTGCAGTTCGCCAAGTTTGAAGTTATTGTCATACTTGTTTATTAAATTAAATATTAAATATCGTCGTAAACTGTCTTATCAATTAATTTACAATCATCTACTTTAAACAAAGAACAGTGTATTATGTTAATTAAGGCAAAAAAAACAAATTTTGGATCTACGTGAGGATAAAAATTTTTATGAATTATATGAACAATCAGTATTGATAATTGCAAAAAATTCAAACGTATCTAGCTACTCCATCAAACAATGATATTTCATTAAATAGAATGTCTTAAAACTCAAATAGAATGACAGATTATTACATGCAATACTTCTACCACTAGTAAAAGATGTATTATTTTCAAACGAAGAAAAAAAACTGAACTAAAAATAATATTTTAGACGTTACATGTATTGATATGAACAAGCGATTTGGTGAAAATTGTGAGCTTTATGCAGTTTAAGGTGTATTAAACTTTATGTTATAAATTAAAAATATGTATATTATAAATTACGAATATACCTAGTAATTATATAATTGTATTTTTGTAAAACTCTCTTGTATTCAGATAAATATAAATCTTATATTTTAAGATTATCAACTTTTATTTTAGTTCACTTTATTTTAAGTTATTAATTATTAATAACTTTGAGGTTATCGGATACTAATACAAAAATTGCAATAAGTCCCCATTTCTGTCCACGTGTAAAAAGTTTATAGTGGATCTATCTGAAAAAAAAATTCCTAGCTACGCCCTTGCATCAAAGTTATAGTTACGGATGTGCCACATCCGTACAATTTCGATTTTATTGTCAGGAGATGAAAAATGTTTTTTCGAAATAAAAAATTATAAAACCGAGGCTAAATGTTTACTGTTGATGGGAAAGTGCAATCAAATAAAATATTTAATTGCAACAAAAAATGTAGAACGATATCAGCATTATGGATCTACATGCATAATCGAATACGTCCACAGCTATATTGCTACTTGCTGAAAATATCCGCTGACCATATGAAGCTCAACCACATGGTGAAAATGTAATGTGAATGACATAACTATCTACATAGTATATTATTGTTCAAAACTAAAATTGTAGTTCTATGTATGATATTCCGCGTATAATGTACTTAACAGTTATCTGTTAAATATTTCCAATAATTTTTCTAGAATATACGTGTTTATACCGGTGAGTTCCTTTAATATAATCACGTTCATTGACCCATGAATCGTGTTTTACTTGAAGAAATTCTACTACGACTAAGTATCTCAACATTTGAAAAATATTAGTGAGAAATAACATATTATGAAAACTTGGTTTCTACTATTATTATTTTATCATCATAACTATTATGTATATAACTACTATGAGGTACTTATGTATTACTATTATTATGTTGGCTAAAAAAAAAAACAATGGTAGGTTAAGTTATATAACTTATGTTATTACGGATTCCCATTAAAAAGTTGACAAAAAATAAATTAATATATCTAATTGTAATATAATTTTAAATGGTTTTTTTTAGCTTTTTAATAGATACTATTTAGTGAGTGTAGGATTTTATTTTATGGGAATTTAATCTTACGTGCTTGGAATTGACTCGCCTGCTGCAGTGTTTTCGTACGGAAAGTATCATCTCTTTTAAAACTTTGGAAGGTTTCCAGGAAACCATTATTTTTAATGGAATACATTTTTTTTTTTGTATACTTAAACAAATATTACAAGAATATTATTTTTACAATACGAATCGCATTGAACAACATTCCAACATTGTTATCAGTTTAAAACCAATTGGATGGTCAATGGTGGAGAACTTATAAACATAATACATATATGTACCGATAATATGCCACCGATGGCATCAAAAAACTAACTATTCGAAAAAAAACAATTCCTGCAATTTCTATAATAAATTGATGAAACGATATTTATTATAGCTGTAGCCAGCCAGTGACATTAGAATTTGTAGATGTATTTTGCGATCATGTCAAATAGTTATAGTCTGCAAATAAGTAGTGAAAGAAGCAGATGTGATAACACGCATGCTAGTATATAATAATATACATATTTTACAATATAATATATGTGTGTGTGTGTGTGTGTGTGTGTGTTATGGACGAAAAATAAAAACTAATAGAAAGACAACGAATAACGATGAAACGCCTGAAACGCGGTTGTTGAGAAAATAATTCACTCGGAAATTGTATACGTACCAGAGCCATAGGCGTACGCACAGAAGCAGCAGTGTGCTCTTGCTGCTTCCAAACGGCTCAGACATATTTTAAAGGGCCAAACGGGTCCAAGCTGGGCGGCCGTAGTATAATAATCAGTACAAAATTATTTAGATAGGAATACAAAAAGTGTATTAAATTATCAAATTGATCTATTCTGTGTTTAAATGTCTATCTATTTATCACAGTATTTTATTGACATCCATTAAAGATTTATAAAATAATAATCTATATATATATATATATATATATATAAATATAAACGAGTGTCCTGAGTGGCTGATTCATAATTAGCCGAAAGCCGAACCTACAAGAGCTATCGGTTTGAAATTTTAATGATAGATTAATATTATAATTTTACCGTGCATCAAGAAAGAATTTTTCAAAATTTTGATTTTAAAGCGGCAAAAAACAACATTTTACGTATAAGTTGTATACCTAATACACCGATGAGTAAGCGCTTATAAGCCGTGAGTTTTTAGCTGTATTTCTAAGGCATCTAAGCTATAATAAATTATATTGTGTATGCTGTGTAATAAAATAATAAGCGATCGATGACTTATAGTACAGTACACATATTTTCTAATAATTTTCATATAATCTTGCCAGATAATAAGAATGCATATATTTTTATACTTAAACCCAGCAGCAACGGGTAATTCAGGATTGCCAATGGATTGTCATTGGTTACATAATATTAGTAGATATATTACTATTACGATAAGTAGATTTTTTCAAAAATATATTTATAAAATAATCAAATATTTGGCATGGGCAACACGGACAGCTATAGTTATGTCATATTATAATGATTATAATATTATATATTTCTAGTTAAATTGATTTCTGAACTACCCAATAAAAATAATTAATTTGAGAGATTATATTGAATGTTATATTTAATATATAATATAAAAGATAAAAAAATTATTTGTGGGCCGTTAAGAAAAAAGAATGGGAATCAATGTTTGCTATACCTGACCTGAAACTCTACATACGCCTATGACCAAAACTGCCATAATAATTCATCATTTTAATTATATTATTATTTTATAAATTGCTCTCACCACATATCATACGCCACAAAGTCACACCCAGTCAAAAATAATAATCAACAATCGTATAGGACACCAAATAAGGACAATAGCCCATATTATTTTCATTATAATAGAATAAATTCTAGTCTACTTATAATAATAATAATTATTATTATTATCGCAACATTTACGTATTTCGTTTAAAATATACAAAACGAGCTTCGTATCATATATCAATCTACTTGTGGTTCACCAAAAACATATATCTGCGTGTAATAACTCATATATTTTGTTCATGTAACTGGATTGTTTAACCTCTTTAATTAAAATAAATAAATAATATAATATGTTGCTCACATCAGTAAAGAACACAAGCAAGTACTGCAAACAAATATTTAATACTGTTTATTTATTTTGTTATAATTGCTAAAAAGTTACGTACGGGAATTTGCAACTTTTTTTGAGCATAGGTGATAAATAACATCTAATAATATATAGTTATCCCATTACTATTTATACGAAGGCGTTTCTTAATATCCGAAGTAGTAATGTGTAGTTGAAAGGTATACTTAGTCTTAAATTTATAAATGCTTATATACTTAAGAAAATATAACGAATATGTTGGTTTAAGATCGACTTTCCCTCTTGAAATAACCCACTGTTATAATTAATAAATAGTATTTTATATTTCGAAAAATATTTTTTTGCGGTTTTACATTATAATAATTTAAAAACGATTCAAATATAAATTATCAAATTAAATTAAATTTATATTCTGCAGTTATAAATATTCTAAAATATAATTTATTTTCAAAATGTATGAATCATTAAAGAATTATTAGAATAAATTTGTGTGGTTAATTATTTACAGCTGATATTTAAACTATGCCACCAGTTAAACTACTTAATTATCAATCAATTTATGATTTCAATGTAAAACTTAAACCCAAAAAAACTGTTTAAATATCTTCTGCCTAAATAGTATTAGTGGTGTCCATCGCTATACCAAGTGGGACAGTCGCCCTACCTCTTTAGAAAACTATAGGTAAGTGGTCATGATAAAATTATTTATATATTAGATTTAACTATTTAAGTAATTTCTATGTATTAAAAAAAAAGTTGCTTATTTAAAATTGGAATACTTTTTTTAATGTAATATGTTGAAATGTTACCCGTTTAATGGGTAAATAGGTGTTTGGTTTTGCCTTGCCAGTTGTAGTATAGTTGGGCACCATTGCTAATGAATATCAAAATTGATTACAACTGGTAAATAATAATTATTCATCAATACCTATTACCTAGTATCAAATTTCAACTATAAAATATTGTATTCATTAATAAATTATCGTCAAATTAACTGTTTTGTTTTCTCACTTCAAATTTTTATTTTAATATTTAATATAAAAATCTAGACATATATTTGAGTTATTTTTGATACGATAGCAGTTCACAAATTTATAATTATTTGAATATTATAGTTTATCTAAGAATATTATTTAATAGTAAGAAACGTACCTGTTAATTTTATTGTAATAATGTAATATATGTTAACACAATAAAATAATAATATACAAAGTCCTATAATAATACAACTATAAGCATTAATCAAAGTGACATGATAAATATAAAATGTTTAAAATTTAAATATTGTTTCTACTGTCTAAACTGTTGATATGTAAAATATATATGATTGTTAATTTTAGAGGGTGTATAGAGTTTCATAAAAACGTATATAATATATTATTATTAAATTGTGGCGCACGCCTAAAACAAAATATACGACTACGCCGCTGATCCTAAGGTATTGTTATCTATTATAATCATTTTATTTCGCATATTAAACCATTATTTTTGACATCCTGTTATACAACTAAATCCTAGTTGGATGATGTACTGACGTATATTATTTGTTCTGAATATTTTATTATAACAAGTAAATAAACGAATACTTGGAATTTTAAACAAAAAGTATGTTGGACGAAAATAATAGTATTTATCAATAATACGATCCATCAGTGAGGTTTTTGGGTAAAAATTACCGAGTGTGATATTACAATTTTCCAACCCATAGCTATAAAATAGCATGATAATACGTTGTATTCATAGCTATCATATGTATTTGTGACTGCACGGAAACCGTCGGAAAAAAGTATTGACCAAATGTAAATGCAATATTGAGATGACAATAATAAAACGGTTGCGAATGTGATTGGATAAACAAAATTGTATTTTGTAAACATATTCGTTATTTTCGTGTATACATGTTGGACGCTGAATATAAATAATTCAAGGATATACACTATTATTCACTATACGTACTCGGTAAGACGAAATGTGTTTTCCCATTTTTCGTTTCCCGAGAAATAATTGTAGAGGCTTTGTAACGACGCGTCTTGCCACCAACTATCTCGATTGACAATGAAACGAGTGTAATTTAAATTTTACATACGTTCGTCGCGACGACACGTTACAGGCTCTATTTTTTGCGACACCAAATACCGATCCTCTGATGTGCTTTAAATAGTTTAACTAGTTTAGGATGTATATTCTAGTTATTTTCGTAAAGAGACCTAATACCATTAAACCTAAAAAATAATTTAGAAAGAGGAAACTATTTAAAATGGATAAAAAAAAAAGTACTTATATGGCTATGTGGCTGAACAGTTGTTATCCGAGAGTGTACATTCGATTTAAGACTATAATAATCGTACGGGTAGAGTATACTTGTGACAATATTTTTAACTAATAAAAAGATAAAATGACGGTATTTAACATAAATAACAAATAATAAACCAAATAGTTCGCTTAACTTTTAATTTGGATAATTATTTTAATCAAACGCAGTGATTTTTTGATATCGCAGATCGAAAAAAGTTGACGACAGACGAAAAATTTAGAATCGGTTGTCTATTCATTTTACTAAGGAACACAGAATTTCAATCAGAATATTTAAGGTAAATTGAGAAAAAGAGCCAAATTATTAACATGTAAAGGCAAGTGCATACTGACTGAAGATTGAAATGTTATTCTGCAGATATCTCTTCTTATTATAAAATAATTACCTATCAAACTAAAATAAATAAACTAATCAATCGACCACAGATCCATCAATATGAAAATAATATAGTGGAGGATAAATTAATATTTAATGACGAGTAAGAAATATATGTTATTTGTGAATGATGCCGTAATTTCTGTAGTCATTTGACATTTGCCATTCTGGCTATTTATTGTCAAGAATTGAATAAAATCGAGGAGATCCTTTTTGGTAACAAAGCCATCAATTGTAAGTCAACCGTGAGTAACTTTTAACTCGAGGGAAAATAAACACAATAAAATCCGCCAATATTACAATTTTTTTTTTTCTTTAATGACAAAATACAAAAAGGTCATCTTTGAACCTTTACATTTGATATATTTTGTAAACAAGGAATATAAGCAAGATTTTTAAATTATTAAACTATATTAAATTCATATTCCTTCACTGCGGATGAGCATAATATACGAAGGTATTGACGTATTATATAGCCTTATAAACTGTTAGTCTTATTAGTTACAATTTTTTGTTATATTTATTTTTATACTTTTATTTCTAAAATATTACAAGAGAGTTCTTCTATATGAAGTATAATTATATGTGTAATACGCAAAAAAAAATACTTTAGAGGTACTCGTACTTAATAGGTTCCTATATCGTAAATTTGTACATATACCTATATACCTATACGCATTAATAAATATAATCGATAAAAACAATAGGTATGTGTACAAATAACCGCAATTACAATCTTAATATAACCTCGTTATTGAAACGCAATTATTAAGAGCATGGATAGAGCGTAAAGAATAATCATTGGAACAAAGAAAGATAGTGTGAGTTAGTAGTTTCTCTATATCGTTCGTACTACCTATAACTATTAAAAATAACAAGAATAAAATATCTAACTATACTTAATAATGATTTTAAACCGACAATTTCAGAAACTATTAATATAATCGTGATAAAAGTACTGTTACAACAACATAGAAGTAAAGAACTGCAGCAGGTAAAGCAACTATTAATATTTCAAATTTATCATTGTATTTTAATTACATTACCTATCATTGAACAAATTTGAAATTGAAGTTATTATAATAAAAATATTATGATAAAAAGGTAAATAATGGTTTAGTCAAATAAATTTTACAGGTATCATATTATCTTATAAGTTATAATAACTTGCAATTTAACCACTACAAAGTAAATATTTATTGAATTGTTCAGAAACAGAATTTCGAAAAAAATTCAATTCTTTTAGGTGAAATATTTTTTCTAGTAAATAATTTCTCTGTGTTATATCTAATATTTATTTTAATGCCAATAGCTTAGACATAATATTCTATTATACCAAATATATCATATATTAGGAAGAAAAGAATTTAATATAGGTAACTTAACATATAATATTATTGTATTTTATTGTTATTTGATTTGTATGTTATATTATAAACAAAATATAACTTCATCAAAAAAATAGTAATATTGATATATTAAATCAAAAGGTATTACTTCAACAACGGTTGATACAAATAATTTTTAAAAATGTAATATTATACTACTATTTATCTGGTATTTATATAGTATTATAATATATTTATAAATAATAAATCCATAAAACATAATAAACATAAAAATTGTAATTCAATAACATCACAAAAGCCATATGTCAAATGTTGAAATATCAACATAATAGCAAGCATGGAAGAATAAAACGAATAATTCCGTGTACCTATGGAAATCCTGTCAGCCAATAATGCCAGTATTGGATTATGCATACAAAGTATAAATCTAATCATTTTACTATTTATATACCTTTGAATAATAGTTGTCAATCACCAAGCTCAATTTAACCCTGACAAAAACATACTATTCAAAATGTTCACACTATATAAATCTGATGTCATTTTTTTTTTTATAATAAAATATTACATTCTATCTCAGAAAATTGTATTTATCATAAAGGAGATAAAATATGTAGACACACAGAAAAAAAATAATCAATACTTAACTAATAATTGCCAGATCACATAATATGTATCCTGCAACATACCATAACATTGCAGAATATTTTCTAATTTGCATTTGCCGCAGCTAAACGCTTGTTAATAAATCTTTAACAACATACTGTGCGACTAAATATATTTACTCAATTCATGCATTCGACGTGATTTCTTCCATTTTTAGTCCTTCCGGTTGTCCTGATAGTTTGTGTTTAATTTTCAGGAGGTAAATAGGCGTACATATTTTTTAACGATTTTCAATTTTCAATAATGCAATAACGATAACACGGCCGTTTGGATAGGCAATTTAGCTACATCCCCGTCATGCGGGTCCATTTTTCCCATATCTCATAAACTATAATCGTAATTTATAATAATATTATTATATTAGTATTGATACTAATAAATACTGTATCTAATTATTAATATTAGTCTATTTCCTTAAATACATTTTTTTTTTTAATAATTATCAGTTTAAATTTAAATTTAGTTTAAAATGCATGTCATGCGACTTTTTAATCACTATTCGTGCAATACAATATTATTTAAATACGAATTCGATAACAAGTCATGGAGTTAATAAATAATAATATAATTTATTCTTAAAACAAAATGTACAAAATAGGTATTTAGTTGAAGTTAATTTGAATGGAATATCTACTACATCGATCTGCAGAATAAATTATGAAAAACACAATTTAATTTAAAAACTTGATCTTGTGTACATCAATATTTAAACCGCCGTTTTCACTCAATCTGTATTATTGTCTATTGACCTTAATATATAAATTATTTTTCCCGTCGACACTAGAAAACTTTATTTAGTTTATTCTGTTTACTTGTGGCTATAATGTGTAAATAAATTTCCGTTCTACAATCAATCTATGTTAATTAGTTTATATTAAAATATAAAATATAAAATAATAAATATTCAACTTCCATTTTCTAAGATTACATCCGATCAATCGACAATCAACTATACGTAAACGTAATATTCCGCCGTTATACAAAAAACTATATTATTTAATATTTTAGTATTCAATGATGTCAAAATATTAAATTATCAAACTAATAATGAGTTGTAAATAAATTAAAGTCTTAAACCAGAATTATAATCGTTAAGAAGTAAAAAAATAATAAGTTGGATATTTCCAAAACGATTATTATTTGTGTTGATTTAGGAATGCAGTAATATAAGGCATGTTTTGAATAATTTATCAGATCTAGCCAAGAGAAATATTTAGGCAGTCCCTCCAAATAAATTTCTCCGATAGCTTATACATAAAAACGTCTAAAAACTTTTTTACAGTCGATTTAAAATTATAGGTCTAGTGTTTGCCAAATTATTTAATATAGTGAGTTTTGCTTAAAATCATCTTTATATTATAGAATTAATTATTTATTGGAAACAAAAATTAAAATCCTAAACCAAATCATAAAATGCTTGTAATATAAGGTGCATACATAAAAAAAATAAATTAAAAATATTATGATGTATAGAAAATGCTAATATTCATATTTGGTGAAAATGTCATGTATCTACGGTTATTTTATATCAATCGATTTTGTCAAAAATTGGCTGTGCCTAAAAGTTCCTTTTTTACTTTAATATATATTTTTTTTTTTTTTTCATGAAGTATTTGTAAACTATTGTGAATTTTAATTTTGACCCCCAAAGTACAAACAAAATTCACTTTCCTACCAGAAAAAAAATGCTGTTTAAGAAAGTCAAAGCAATTTTACTGCCCCAAAATTTAATAGCCAACACAAAAAAACACACAACGTTGTAAAATCAATACATACTTCGCTCTACTCAAAATATGTATACAATTTATAAAATTCGTCAAAATCACAAAAGTTAGCAAAATATATTTTATTTAAAACATCTCATAGAATAATATTTTTTTTCAAACTAAGACTTGAAAGCTTAATACAGAGTTCCTCGTTATTTTTTCTTGCAGCAACCTAAAAGTTTCAAATTAAGCATATGTTGTTCTTAAAAATTTCAAACAACAATTTTAACAAAATTGGAATTTTAAATTAAAAATAACTTTTTTTTTTTGATATATTAAAAAAAAAATTATTTGTAGAAACTTGGAACCTTTTGCTACTACGTATATTATTATTTTTTATACAGTTCCTATACACAATGAAATTTTCAGCTATTTATACCACATTACCATAAACCTATTCACACAATTCTATGGTACGTGGCTATTATTACTTATAAGTTATAAGTTAGTAACAGCTAGTGATATAATAATTTATTGTATAATATATGTGATTTATTTTTGTTATACGTATATAACTAATAGAAAAATTAATTACTAATAGCAATATAAATGTATTAAAAAATAACCTTAGAAAAATAGGTTGGTTTAGCATCTCCGTTGAGAATCATTTTTCGTTTTCAACAACTAATCATTGAATTAAAATTTAGCACACAATATATTACTATAGTCACTTTGTAACTGGGTAAAAAAATAGTAAAAGTAAAAATATGTATTCATCAAAATCGAAACCATAAAAATTGGTGTTTGTTTTTATATTATCCTTAAAACTCATTTTATGACATAGAAACAAATTATAGGTGACATTAATAATTATAGCATTAGAAAAATATGAAGTAAATAAAAGATCATTAAAAAGAAATAAGGTGCTGTAACTTGTTTAAAAAAAATAATATAATAATAATTCTATAATTAAAATTCATAAAATAATATTATTGAATTTTTTTTGTAACCCAGATAATACGATAACTTTGACAATATATTTACATATTATAAAACAGGTGAAACGTGAAATAAATACTTATACTTTAATTATATACAATAATTAAAAAGATCAGTAAGTGGGTACCATTCTGTTATACACTAGGTAACGAATGGGTCACTTTCATGAATATGTTAAATTTGTATTCAATGATATAAATCATTGTATACGAAAAACGATTCTGAACGAAAACAATCTATCAGCCTACATAATAATGTGTATTTTATGATATAATTGTTATTAAAATAATTCATTTTACAATTAATAATACAGTAGGTCGAATTAATTTTTGCAGAAAACATTGCATTTGAAAATTTAATTGAGTGTATAAAATATACTAATGTACTTTAAACGTTTCAAGCAACCACAAAAAATATTTTTAAATTACAACGAAATAAACAACAACGTTATTCTTCATTTAAATATCTAATTTCGTCCAAATTTAAACTTAAAATGTCTATAAAAAGTTATTTTTTTACTATATTTTTTTGGTTACGTTATTAAATACTTACAAAAAATCTTGTTTTAAATTTTCAAACCTCGGCTATAAAAACTGATAATTTTATACATTTTTAACTAATAAATAATTTGCAAATATTCGAAATTTTGATGAATTTTAGTCAAAATTTGAAGTTTAAATGTTTATAAAAAATGCCTATATATTTTTAATAATTTTAATCTGCTATTTTAACAGCTTATGAAGAACTTTGTATTAAATTTTCAATCAATTTGTCCCAACAAAATTTTTTTATCGATATTTATAGAAAAAAATTTTAAGAACCCGAAAATTGTCTTTGGCCTACAATTAATTCAAAAATTATCAAAATATTTTTTAATTTTTTTAATATATAGAAAATGATAATCTAAAAATTTGGTGAAAGTTTCAAATGTCTACGGTTATTCTTTTTTGAATTACATCAAAATAAGAAAATCGTTCTCGGAGAAAACGGGTGAATGTCTAGTTTTAAACGCTCATAAATTTTTTTTTGATTTTCGGGTAAATTTTTTTTTTCAGAAAGGTAGAAAAACTTATAGAGAACCTTGTGTTGAATTTTCAAATCTTAGATTTCAATTAAAAAATTAAGAATTTCCTAATAAAAAAAAACTGCACATTTTCGCGATTTTTACGTGTCTTGTCGAAAATTTAAGATGCTTATAAAAAACTATTAGAAACTTACGCTCAATTTTTTTTTTAATTTTCACTTAGAATAATTTATGAAAAACCTTGTATTAAATTTTAATCGATTAAAAACTTTTTTATCGACAATAATAAAAAAACCCGAAAATTGATTATGCCTATAAATTGTTCATAAAAAATCAAAATTTATTGAAAATTGTATTGTATATAGAAATTGCTTATATAAACATTTTATGAACATTTCATATATCTGCTGTTATAATTTTTGATGTTACATCAAATAACAAAATCACTTTAATCGAAAATTAGCTTCGCGTAAAAATTCCAGTTTTTTTCCGACGGGTTCGAAAACTATTGCGGATTTTATACTTTTAACACCATAAAATACCAACTAGATTTACTTTTCTACCGAAAAATATGCTGATGAAGAAAATCAAAGCACTTTTACTGCCCTAAAACGTGATGACAGACACAAAAAAAGAAAAAAAAACTACCTATATGTATAATAAATACA
This sequence comes from Pentalonia nigronervosa, assembly GCA_014851325.1. Lineage (NCBI taxonomy): Eukaryota > Metazoa > Arthropoda > Insecta > Hemiptera > Aphididae > Pentalonia > Pentalonia nigronervosa. The sequence continues at coordinate 12,453 of JACXSJ010000859.1, read as the reverse complement.
TTTTTTATAATTATTCGTATGCAATTTTGATATCCAATGATCAAATTTTAATTAAAAATGAATTCCAATTCATCTTTTATCCACCTCTTAGTATAAAATATTAACAATAATTTTTTTTCATTTACATAATTTGAATAAAGACCAATGTATACTTGTTATAAAAATATAAAATAATAACCAAACTCTAATCTATAGAATCATTTTTTGTATGCGATGATTTATTATTTCTATCAAATTTATAATAATAAATTATATAACACTGACTATTATTGGGTTAAGCGAGATAAGAACCTAAAACCCAAAACTCGATCTTTGACTTCTGTTTGAACTTTTTTTTTTCTACTTGACAATTGTCACGTAATATATTGATTATTTATTCAGGTAAGAACCAAGTTCTCATATTCAGTCAAATTAATTTCGAACAATATTCTGAGGAATGGAGTCGACAAGTAGGTAGGTACACGTTAGCATAATACATCGATAAATATTTTTTTATATATTTTACTTTTAAATTACCGGCGGTGGGAACTACAGACACTGAAAATTATAATCTTATTCATATGGAAATTGTATTCAAATATTTTTATAATATTACAATATACATATATATTTAATATCCAAATGTAAAATTCATTTCGCTGCGGAACACATACTCACACACACACACACACACACACATATAAAACGTTTTTTTTTTTTAGAATCACCAAAAACCCACGACTGCAACACGCAGAAACGAATATGTTAAATTAATGAGACACGCGAAGTGACGGGCAAACAAGCGATTTTCGCGCGTCGAAACGCAACCGATCACAGGCCGGAGTAACATACGGCAGAACAGTATGAATGTAAGGACACACCGCTACAATCGGTCAGTCTTCCATCGTTTTTAAAAATGTACAATCGTCAACACAGTTTCGACGCTTCCGACGGCCACCGCCAACTGCCGACACGCCCAGTCCCGAGTGCTGGGCGAGCGTAACGTGACGGATTGCACCAGAACGTCGAACCAGCTCGCCGAGCGTTCCACGCTCGGTTCGGCCGCACGCATATCGATCAACGGACGACCCCGGCACCGCGGTCCCGTCCACGAAACTCCGGGACCACCGCGACAAGCCTGAGCGCTCGTACCACGCCGCCAAGCCGCTCATCCGAGGCCAACAACCAGCCGCCAACCGCGGGCAGAGACCCGCCGACTCTATGAGCGACATGGCCCGCTTATCCGAGTCGTGTCAGTGACGCGCGCGGAGTAGAGAGATATGCACGTGCCGACGTCCCGCACCGGGGTCTCCTGAACGGCTTAGTCGCGTCGTGTGTGGCCCGCGCATCAGTCGGCACGGCAACACTCAGCATACCGCTCAACAGACGCGCAGACGTTTCCGAAACGACATTTAATCCTCCGGCCGCTTATTTAAGCTGCGCCTTGCCCGAGCCCGCTCACCAATTGGAAACCGCTTATTTCAGTCACGTACACCAACGGCGATGGGCGGCTCTCCGCCCATAATTGTATTCCACATAAATCTTGTATATTGTAAACCACCTCTGTAAGTGACCGGCTCGCTTAATTAAGCCCGGCCCGGTACAAATCGACGCTTTACGATTAATCCCTAACGTTGTCCATACAACAACGGGGAAAGAAATAATAATATAAGCCAAACGTGACGTCATAATCACTGTTATCGTTTAACACGATTGACTGGCCAACACAACCCGGTTAACCGCATCAATCTGAATGAAAAATCAACTACTCGACATAGTGTATTCTAATATACCTATTATATTATTATACTTATATATATATATATATATATGGTAAAGTCACTGTGACTACATAGTACATAGCATATGTGACATAGGTACAATTAATTCGGTGTCCACAGTTGCGTCAATAACAAACATTATATAAATATTTAACCGTCTATTGCGACGGAAGCGGACTCTGGTCAACCCGCGAAGCTTCCGGTCCCTTGTCACGTCTACCATCGCCCGATATTTTAAATCAGTGTAATAAAAGTCGATCCTGAATTGTATATAATTATACGATTGTAAATTTCTAACCGTAGTACAATAAACAAAATAACAACCAAATAACGAGGCGGGAGTAATGCTAACGCAGTCCCCGCCACAACCGTGATAACAAGAGAAAAGTGTAGAATAGTATAAAATACTATTTTAGTTTTCGTAGAACGTAACTTTAATATTTTCTAATAATCTCATTATAATAACGCATTAATAAAACCGGACGCCTACACTCAGTACCTGTCTGTACCTACAACATTGTTAAAGTACATAATATGGATACAATTATACACCTGTGTTAAGTTATATGTATTTATTATTACAGTGGCGCCGAACCTATTCCTCAAGAGGGGCAATCGCCCCTCTATTATATGATGGTGTGTTGGTGGTTAACCACGATAGTCTAATTATATTTCATATTGTTTAATAATTATTATAAATGATTAATATATTGAAATCACTCATGATGATGTCATTGGAGAAAAGGACATTCCAATCAATACAGATAAAGATATCAAATATTTTTTATCATATTGTCCATTAATCATATTATGCATCATAGGTACAGTCATAATATAGTTCTTTTAAAAACACTAAACTACCAGTTTTAATATCCTATTTTTTCTAATACCACGCATAATAGTCAGAAAAATATGAGTATACGACATACGTTTATAAAAGAAATATAAATAAATGCAATGTTAAATTTGGAATGAATAACAGACAAAAAAATCAACTATCGATTAATCATAAAAAAAAATTCGTGTGGGGACGAGAAAACAATTAACGTATTCATTAATAAATTATTGTCGTCACCGCTCATCAAACCAGAAAAATAATTTTAAAATAGATTCTTTACTTGATTATTTTGTAATTTATCAATTTAACTAATCAATTAATTTTATACATTTTTTACTACAAAATAATTTGTAAATTTTCGTAAATTTTATTATTTTTGTAAAAATTAAAAATTGAAATGATTTTAAATGAAATTTTAAATATTTACAATCACAAATTATGAAGAATCTTATATCAGGTATTTATTATATTTTTACATTCTTGAAATGTATACCTATCAAACATATTGAAAGGAGGTGTGGAGGTGAGGTCACCCGCCTTTTCATATTTATAACTCTGAATGGGTATCCAAGTATATCACCCCCCCCCCTTTTAGTTCAGCGCCTCTGTATTGTTACATCTTGCATATCTACATATACGTAACTATGTAAGTCATACTACCTATTTAATTAAATATTTAAAGCCTAGATGTAGTTTCTTACATTTGAATTGCGATATATCAGAGGATAATGTACTCTATGTGTAAACTATAGAGAATACCTACTTACACTATATTAGTATATTACTCATATACAGTCAATACACATGTTTAGAAACATCAAAGTCTGTCTATAAACAAAACAAATTTAATATGCAAATAAAAAGTAGGTACTCCAATTTACAATTCTAAACCAAATTTATTTAAAACAGAAAACTAGTAATACAACGCAAAAAATATCCAAATATAAAACTTTGTACAGTTATATCTAGTAAAAAAACATATAATGTACTTAGCATTTTGAAGAAAAATAAACATTTGTATAATGTATACACCTACCTGCTCAACAAATGATCAGAAACAATGTCAATTCCGAAAAAAAACATCCTATCACTTAGATACTACATTTTGTCATTTCTTTAACACTTACTTTTAGTTTTTCTTGTTTTTGATAGACTTGATCGTGAGGAAACTTAAAAAATAAGCTTTTCAATGTATATCATCCATATTCTATATGCCATGCATCTCAATTTCCAATTGTTGAAGAGAAGTAAAATTGGAACCTCTTAGCTCTAAAACATGCCTACAGAAATATAAGAAAATATAACCAATAAGTGATAATAAAAAAAATCATATACATAATTTGCTTCAACCAGTTTATTTTTAAAAAATGAAATTTTAAAAACTTACCAAAACAAATACATAATAGGTATTGAATTTATTTAAATCAAAATATATAAATTCAGACTAACATAAATAATCCCAATCAATTAATAAATCACAAGCAATATTTCTATTAATAATTACTCAAGACCACCGTTATTCCACTATATATATATGCATATAGGTAATTAAAGCACCAACAAATTCATTTGAATAGTTTTCAAAAATTAAAATTAATAATTGACTTTGTTTTTAACGTATAGTTAATACATATGTATCTATTAACAACTATTATTATTTTAGATGCCAAGCATTTTGCTCAATAAACACTCATTCTGTTAACATTTTTGGAAAGTTTAGTATAATATAAAAAATAGAATTCTCATTTATTGATCTGAAAAACTTAATAAATAACACTTCCTTGGAATAGAATTTGAGGTTCTCTAAGTCTGTATATATAATATATTTAAAATGAGCAACTTACACCTTAAAAAAGATTATAAACTAAGTGAAGCAAGGTATGAGTTTTTATCTATACCATTCTGTATCATGACTTATTTTTAATATTATGTGTTGTTTATATAGCCATTAAGAGATCCACCGAAACAACCACTTTAAATATTCAGTTGACTGTTTTATAACAGTTTGAATATTTAAATAATATCTTCTACAATATATTGTAATAACTTTACCTTTATCATTTATTATATTTAAAAATTATGACATGAATAATACAAAATAATAAAATCTTCTTTCAAAACATATAGATATTAAATATTTGACGAAAATATAAACCAATAAATTATTACTTTAATAATATCGGGTTGCATAAATAGTCACTAAACATTTAATGAATCAATAGTGTGCTAATGGTCTCTTAGACATGATTTAGTGGCCCATGATTGGTCCATTAAATTTTATTGAACCATTAAATTAATCAATTGTTCTATGCAACCTCACATAAGAATTAAAAATATATTAATTTGGTTCAAACAAAACAAATACGAAACTTTAAATATATATATATATTATTACAAACATCTATTTAATTATTTTATTATTAATAATTAGAAAAAAGACAAATTATATTTTACATATATCTATTAATACACAAATATACACATAAAATAGCACAAAAATACAATAGGTAAACATTTTTCACATAATTCAATTGCACTAATTTATTACTATAGCTTATATTTATAATATTTAATAGTTAGAAAAAATAACAGGAAGAAATAAATACATTAAGCTGTATCGTGAACATAATTGAATTGATCTCCAAATTTGTCTCGAAATTTCCTCTGATCCATACCATCTAAAATTTTAGCCACTTTCTTCACAGATGATCTACAAGTATAATTGTACATATTATTATTATATATAGTTTCTTATAATGTATACAATTTAATAGAATATTAGTTGTGATCAAAGGTACATAATTTTAATTTATACTTGTTGAATTTGATACGATTATAATTGAAAACATTATGATACAACATATTACTTGAAATGTTAATTTAAATGGACAGTAATAAAATTGAGATGATTAAGTGGTAAAATATTAAAACAACACTTGGTTAAAATTGAAAAGTTAAATAGTTTATATATTTTACTATTACTGCCATAGCAGTACATTTTTCAAATTATTTTATTGACATTTCAATAACAAAAATTCTTTGTATTGCTTTACAATAAGTTTAAATGTAAGTGTATTGAAACATATACCACTATTATAAATTTAACACTTAACACTATTCTTTATGTCTACTTACGCCGATTTCTAACTATTGTTGATTTTCATGTTTAATAGTTGATTATGAATTCACAAAAAAATCCAAACTTACTTTTTGAACACTTTTTTTTCAAGCCGGGCACGTGGAGTGTCCTGTTCTTTTTTTAAATTTGTTAGATAAGAACTTTGTTTTTGTTTCTTTCTGCTTCCTTTTTTTGGCATTGTAAGATCAACTCCTGTTTGATGCTATACCAATAAATAATTGTTTACGTTAAAATGTCTACACAAAAAAAAAAAAAATTGCACATTAAAACTACAAAACACATTCTACCTGTATATCTCTAAGTAACTGTGGATCTTGCCAATCAGGTACATTTTGTTTTTTCTCTTTTTCTAAAATTATTTCGTTTTGTGGATTGACAACTTGGCCAAGCTCATTTCTTAGTACAATACGTCCATGAAACGGACACTACAAAAAAAATCAAATACAACTAAAACTTATAAGTTTTAATATTTGTATTTAATTAACCTTAAAACGGTCTTCTCTGGGGCACAATCTTCCACTTGGCAATGGGGCTCTACACTGTCTATTAACTCTTTCAAATTTACCAGTAAATTCGATAACTCTTGTGCGTAAATTTTCAGATCCTCCTGGCAGTACAATACCGTCACAGTCAGTGTCCATTACAGAATTTGAAGTCCAAAAACTATGACCATCTTGATTTGTGCTAAAAAATTTGTAAAATTTTTTTTCATAAGCAATCATAACTGAAATTTGGTAAGTTATAGAAATCAGCGTTTATAAAATGTACCTATGATATGACAAACATTTTTGAGAAGAGTTCAAAATTAATTGATCCCTCTATCTCGCCCCCCCCCCCTAATTGTGCCTATAAAGGTGAAAAAACAATGCATATAACTATATAAACATATATGATAATTAAAAAATTATGATTAATGTAGAAATATTATTTATCCAAAGTCCAAACTATCCCTATTCGATACCTACTGGTTAATTTTGTGTTAAATATATTATTATATCTTCTTCTTTTTTATGTTTAAAATTATTGTGAGGTTTTAGTATCCGCTAATTTTTGAAACCACTTATCCAATTGGCACCGCATTTTACATTGCATATATATTCCTTGAGACTCTGGAATCGAAAGTTTATAGCTTCGTTGTTCAACCTATAAAGATTGTTAATAAAGTGACTGACAAGAATTTCGTTTTCGATCAAGCAAGTTGAATATTTTATTTTTTGTTTATATATAAAGGTTACTATTGGTTACAGAAATAAAATAGAATTTTGTGTAATAATTTATAATAATAATGATTTATTTATTTATTTTTATTTTTATAATCATTTTGCCCATCTTGGTAAAATTATTTCATACTGCAAGACACACCAACGCTGATTATATCTTGAACTGAGGTACACCAAAACCGAGATATACCTAAATAGCGCCGTATTTTATATTTGTTTATTTTTCAGAGATGAAGTGGGGTTATACAGTTAATATAGTATAATAATAACATAAAATAGGGAGCGACCTGTAAAGAATTCATATAGGTACTTGAATATTCATATTCAATTAATTATAGTATTATCATTTATACCACAATCACAAAAAAAAACCCCAAAGGCCAGATTGGTTAGAAATCATAACACGACATATGTGTAAAATATATGCACTGGTATTGAACATTTTATGTAGTGTAAAATAAATAATTAAATAGATATAAACATAGCAATAACGAAGTGCAAATTACAATTTGATTTGAATCATTTAATGAAAAACTGTAGACGATAAAATTACAGTGTTAAGAATCGATGGCCTTGCTACAAAAACGATACGAGTGCGCACGTGTGTGTTTTTAACGATGCAAAAAACCAAAACACACCCATATATTTTAAACACATCTAAACATAAGTATATATAAAACGTATTATATATATATATATATATATTATAATTTATTGTTTTATAAATAACTTGTATGCACATCGATGACCGATGTTAACGCGAAATTTCTTATTATAAATGTTTTTCAACACAGTTGAACTATTAGATGTTAAAATTGGCCTGATTCAGGCACGTGGATTGAAATGTATAAATTAAAAATGGGTTTGATTGATTTTTTAATACATACGGATTATTAACTGGCGCTAACACTTGTCTAATTGTATACTGCCCGTCACGTAGGTACGCGATTTTTGTTTAGGAAAAAATGAAACTGGACAGTATAAAGGATCAACTATTAGTGTTGTGTCGAATTGTTGTTTAAGAAACCTGGACCGACCGCGTTTGAAAGAAAAATAGTATAAAAACAAAAAGTATTTAGTATTTTTTTTTTTTTTTTTTTTTTTTTTATCGATTTATGCCTTATTCTAAATGTACGCGTTCATTTCGCGTAATTCAGACACGCAGTAAGGTTAGGTCATAAGCTTATTATTCATTTAAAGGTAATTTCTAACAGCATCGTCGATGTCACTAAGTAGCGTTGAGTTAATTGACAACTCGTAAACTATCAATGAGATGATGCTCACAATCTCCCATCATATCTTACCACGGGCAATGTACATTGCATTGTTGTTTACTTTAGCAAAATATAATAAACATATTTATAACACTGTAGATACCAATTTTTGTAAGACTAAGTGACGTCAACTCAATAATATTTTCAACTTTAATCTCTTTTTTCAATTTATATCCCCTGATTGTTGGTGAAGTTACAGACCCAATTTTACGTTAAAATCTGATTTGATTTATTAAGAGATTTTTCATTCAATTTCATACAATTGAAAAATATATCATAGACCCTACATTTAATTAATATTTTTAATAATTTATTACTGAAACATTAAATTTAAAATAATAGAAGTTCAAGACTATGGTCTACCTATGTTGTCACATAGCTCTTATAATATTATGTCAAAAATATATTAAATTTTGTTGATTCTAAAAGGCGAAACAGTTATTCCTAAGAACCGTGTTTAAGGAAAAAATTTCATAAGCAGTGATCGTGATTCCGTTATATTAATAAGTATTTAATAATATTATACGATCGAAGAACAAAACATAGGTCAACTTAATTCTACCTCGTTTTCGAGATAAATCACAAAACTTCAGTATACATATTTTCTATCTTATTCTGGACATTTAAATTTATTTTTCTTGTCATAATACACTCTCAATTCTTCTCGTTTCCTTTTTTTTATTACAGTCCTATTCTAGAGTAAAGCTGCACATACTCTATTGCTGTTTGACGTAATTTCTTGTCCAACCTAATATATTCTTATAAATTATAATCTCGTAAATCATAGTATTCTCTTGATAGTTTTTCTTTACATCCCACGAATAAGACATACCGATTTTATTTTTACCATAAAACAGGCACTATCTTTTTCCATTCTGAAGACTGTATTATAATATTGTACATATAGTTCTGTATTTTTTTTTTAGTATACAGTATAGTTTAAAATTGTTTTAACCACAAAGACATCATATGTTTTTATAATTAAGTCTAAATGAAATAAAAATCGGGATAATATTTACGGTAAAATACGAGGAGCTGAAAGTTGTTCGTCTTCCCAGTGATATAGATCGATGTCGAACGGTAACTTTGGCACGGCTACGACACTGTTGCGATTATCATCTCTCTCTAAAACTTGTACAGACTCAGTGCGATCACTGCCATCGTTTTGAACCTAAAAATAACACAAATATATATATAAATATATATATATTGATTTTTATATTGTATCTATATTAGACATGATTCCACCGAAGAGATTATACTAGTATGTGTATCTACATTATTATCAGATTTAGCTAAACATTGAGCCAATAGATCGTCAGCAGATGATTGATAGAAGACTTCTTCCATCATGTCCGAGTCGCTGGAATTATCATCACTGTCTTCGTAGTACGTGATTTTGTTTTCTCGGCTTGTCAAATCGGTTAAGCGCCGCTTGAGTTCGATAGTTCGTTTCAAAAGTTCTCCATCTATTTATTTATAAGAAACATAATATTAAAACTAGACCAAAACTATACAACGCACATACATATGTTCTTGATAATTGACAACTATAGATATCTTTATAAATTGAACACTGATTCGTTATAACATTTTTTTTTACTCATAATAATTTCAATATTATTAATCATAACAATTGTTTATTATTGTAATTTATTATTTTTTTGTATTTAATTTTTATACATTTTTACATTATTATTCATTATGTATTGGTTCTCATTATATTTGATTATTTTATTGTATTTCTAGGTTTACTTCTAGGTCTACTGTTCATTTTTTCTTTTATTTTAATAACCCTGGACCTTCACACGAGTCTCTTCAGTAAAGCCCAGTATTCATAAGATAAATATAATTTAATAAACAAATTAATAAATAAATAAATAGATAATTCTATCAGCTGGCAACGATTGTAGATGTGTGTACTGTTTGCTGTTGCAATATTAAGTACTAGTACACACGTACTCATATAAATACAGTTAATCAATAGGGAGTTAAACGACCCAGTTCCCCTCTCCCAAGTATAGTCACGCTATTTGTACACAAAATATACAAGTATATTACTCGAAATTTTTGCTATGTCCTGCAACCATTTTTTGATTTTTGGCAAATACTTGTCAGATATGAGCTTTACTTGTTCGTTTGCACTTTCGATTATGGCCAAGTTGTCTTCGGATTTCTTCACCCTCTTCCGAAAATCTAAAACAGCCAAAGAAGGAAATTAAATACACGCATCCAGTATAATATACATCAGCTGCAAATTTACAATTCAACAAATTTAATAATAACCTGGTTTCAATGTGACTGTCACGGTGTGCGCGGCAGGGTCAATTATGCCAGTTTCTCTGCATCTTTCGTTTTCGTCGCCCCATTCAATCTCGGTGGCAATTTTTCGTCCGGTATCCGTCGACGACAGTTCCGAAGGGTTTGACGAAGGAAAAATATCTTCCTCCGCTTCAGGTATAAAAAAATCTTCCGGAGTGGGAATTAACAATTCCAAACAACTCTCCAGGGTTCTAACCGCAATTTTTATTTCCGGTTCGAGTTCTGCATAAAAATGAATTTATTCAAACGTACCTATATACAGGGTGTTGCGCGATAATTGTGTCAAACTTCTAGAGGTGTTTCTACACCTCAAATGGAACAAAAAAAGTCCTTATGACCATAATCGAATAATCAATAATAAGAGAGATATTTAAATTTTTGTGTTTTTTTGGTTAAACGCGAGTTTCATTCATAATAATGTTCATATTTGCTAAACCGTAGGTACTACAATTAATTTGAATACATTGATGAAAAGTTCATAAAATTTAGATTAGGAAAACATATCTTACAAGGTTCTCACCTGATTTTTTGGGTAAAAAGAATAACACAATTTTTTTATAACTTTTAAATGTCGAAATTTTAAAAAAATTCAGTTTTATCTAACAACAATTTTTTAAGGCAAGGGGCGTGCAAATTTCAGAAAAACTTCAAAATGTTATAAGCTTTTCAATGATGTACTCGAATTTTTCGTTAAACCTTTATGAAGGGCCGCCGCTATTCTATGAAAATACAAACTGATTATGGGGCATTAGTATGTTTTTACTTAAATCTATCGATTAACAATTCAAGATATTTACTTTCGTAGTAATTATTATTATCTTAATTGTACTATGGTGAGGTCGATTAAGTCATTAAATAGTCATATAGTACCTTCATTTAAAGCTCTGGGTAACAATTCTGGTTATTTGATATTCATACGGTGTTATTTTAATTTTTCGTAGTAATTTTTAGAATCTTAATTAGTCACGAAATCGATTTAATGATTTAAATACAGCTCAGTACAAGAAGTTCTTGTGTAGAGTTTGGTTTTGTATTATTCGTTATGCCTTCTTATTCAAATACAGAATTTGCAGACATGCATTTTATTTATGGTTTGTGTAATGGGAATATTCGAGCCTCTCAAAGAGAGTATGAAAATCGTTTTCCATATCGGCGTGTTCCTGCCCCAGCCATGTTCAGCAGAATCCACCAAGTTTTGAGAGAGCGAGGTTCTTTTCGACGGTCTTTGAGGGAAAGTGTAAATAATGTAGATTTGGAGAAGGAAATCTTGGACGAAGTCAATAGAAATCTAATAACTAGTACTCGTGCGCTTGCTTGTCAATTTGAAGTTCATCATTCTATTGTATGGAGAACTATTAATGCAGAAGGCTTATATCCATACCATTTTTTAAGAGTTCATGGGTTAGAGAACGCAGACCATCAACAACGTGTACAGTTCTGTGGATGGCTACTTTATAATCAAGTTGAGGATCGTGGTTTTTTCCAAAGTATTTTGTGGACAGATAAAATTACATTTACTAGAGAAGGCGTGTTTAACATTCATAACAATCAATGGCGCCGAATAGGTACTTCAGGTAGTTCAATTGAACTGCCTTGAAAAAGGGGTAGGTGGGTCCCCAGAGCCCAGACCCCAGTAAAATACAACCTGAGAACTCGCCCATGCTACTTAATTACTTCATGCTAATATTGTAATAATCGTAATAATTAGTATAGTGATTTTAACATAATCAAAATGAATAAGTACAATTCAATTTAATACTATTATTAACATGATAAATTATGTTATTTACAAAAAAAATAGGTATATTAAAAAGCAACAGAAAAACCATGGGGCATTTACAATTTTATAGAGTGTATCTCTGATAATTTTTTGGTCTAATAATGTGTAAAAATAGGGGGG